>CAUYQG010115940.1:0-30933 GCA_963574415.1 Tarsius wallacei | reverse complement strand
TGTGTGTGTGAGAGAGAGAGAGAGAGAATCTTGTTTTTGTCCTAATGTGTCCTTCCCTCCCTCCCTCTAATTTTGTCTTTTTTTCCTTTTCCATTCCTTCAATTCTCTCTGTATATATGTAAATATATATTTATGATTATGTGTGTATATACCTACATATACAAATATAAATTATGGAAATTTTCTAATTCTTGCTTTTAAAATAATCTATGTACTTGCATATTCATTCTCAGTGAATCTCAAACTTCAGTGGGTGTAAGAATTGCCAGGCATCCCTGTTAGAAAACACAGATTTCCAGGCCTGACTGTCAGCGATTTGAATTAGGTAGAGTTGGGGGAGGGAATCAAGGAGCCAAACTTTGAAAGTAGTTTTTTCTTTAGGCCTCTCTGCTGTTGCTATAAACAGCAGTTATTGCTTCATAGTATTCCTTTTTCTTATATGAATTGTGTTAATGTTGTTGTAAACCAATCAATTACCAGCATTTTCTTAGCAATTATGGCCACAGGCAGGCATAGTATTTGGTTCATAAAGGTATTGAATCAGTTTTCCAAAAAATTAATTTGCTTATTTTGTTTACATTTTCACAACTGAAAATACTGAATTAAGTAACAACTTTCTTTCAACTTTCGACTATAGGAGAATGCAAAAATACTCCAGGAGAGAAGTATTGCTTATATCAACTCAGACTCATCTATAGAAGGTACATATTATTTCAATTTGAAGTAAAGTTTTAAGAAAGTAAATTTTATTTCAAGCAAATTTTATTTATTGTTGAGCAGTATACCATCCTTTAAACCTATACATTCCAGCTTGTTAACCACCTAAGATATCCTCCTGCTATGAGATGCCTCAGTAATATCTTCATTTTCACTTAAGCACTGAGAAAATAATTATGATTTATTTAAATGAACATGATTCATAACCAATCTATTGCTCCTCATTTCTGTGGTATATTTACCATTTGCCTAAATTAGATTATTACTTAAAACTCTAGTGTTAACCATAATTCTTTTTCTATGGAGATGATAAAAAAAAAACTTGGCTAAAATATTGTAAAAGAAATATTCTGTAGAATATTTCATGCAGAATTATTTCCCATATTTACTGTGACAAATTTGAGGTAAGTACAAACTACAAACTTCCTTTTGAATCTGACATGTGAGATTTGTTTCTTTCATTGTATCTTGATTATTTCTAGAAAATATCAGCAGATACTTCTGAGTCACTGACATGTTCTTATCTAATGTCTTGATATATACTATAGAATAGAATGAAAAAAATAAAGGTGACTGCTATAGCCATACCACCTTCTTTCCCAAAGTCCTCCTATGATATGCTGTCATAAGGCTGACCCTTATGATTGCTGCCGTAGCAACTAAAGTCCACCTTGACCTTCCTCTGTTCAAAATATATGCTGCAGTCTCTCACTCCTGAAGAACTATTCCCACCCTATTTTATTCCATGGGAATGATGTCTTTGATTTGAAGACCATTATATCTTGTTTAAAATTAGTAAATAGAGTTAGAATGAAATATAAATGGAATTTTATCTGGAAGTGTGAAATAATACTCTTTTGTGTCTTATTTATTTTTTAGGCAATTATACTCTCAGAGTCGACTGTACACCCCTTCTTTACCAACTGGTGTATAAACTGACAAAGGAGGTATATTAAGGAGATGTCTTAATATTTTTTCTGATGAATGGCTAAATTATTGACACCATTTTTCTCCAAAAATCAGTGGTACTTATTTTTAAACTGGGTGAAAGCACAGTTGACTTATATAAATAACAAGTCAAAACAAAATCTGTAGTACATTATTTACTTATGATGTAACTATAAAGATAGTATCACTCATCTCTCTGTTCTAATAATACTTCTTATTAATAATTATATAGGCCAGGCATGGTGGCTCATGCCTTTAATCCCAGCATTTTGGGTAGCTGAGGTAAGAGGATTGCCTGAGTTCAGCCTGGGCAACATGGCAACACCTCATCTTTACAGTAAATCAAAACATTAGCTGGGCGTGGTGGTGTGCGCCTATAGTTCCAGCTACTTAGAAGACTGAGGTGGAAGGATTTCCTGAACCTGACAGGTCAAGGCTGCTCTGGCCATGATTGTGCCACTACATTCTTGTTGGGATGACAGAGTGAGACTCTTACTCAAAAAAAAAAAAAGAAAAGAAAAGGAAAAGAAAAATTATGTACATAGTTGAAATATATAGTACATGTAATATTTATCTGACAGAGGCATTTTGATATAGCAGAAAGAACACTGAGCTTTAATGGAAGAGTCTATAATTCCAAATCTGCCTTAGCTACTCATTCATTCATTCAACAAATAGTCATTGAATGGTTACTGTGTAAAATGAAATCTAGCAGCAACAGTGGTAAAAGATAAGGTCACTGAATTCAAAGACTTCGTAATCTACAACACAGACTACTAATGAAGAATTATAGTTCACTAGGGTATGTGATATTGTATACAATGGAGAACAGTTATAGGATAATCTAAAATCTTGGAGTAGCTGGGGGTATTTGGAAAGCATAAGAAGATATTTGCAGAATAATTAATGTTTGGACTGCCAAATGAAAGTATGTAGAAGTAAGGGAGAAGGCATTATTTTTAGTTTTTAGAGACAGGGTCTTGCTCTGTTGCCCAGGCTACAAATGGTAAGATCATAGCTCACTGCAGACTGGGCTCAAGTGATCATCCCACCTCAGCCTCCTGCCTGAGTAGCTAGGACTACAGGTGTGCATGTCACCACGCTCAACTTTTTTTTTTTTTTTTTGGTAAAGACTGGGTCTTACTATGTTGCCCAGGCTGGTCCCAAACTCCTGACCTCAAGCAATCCTCCCTCCTTGGTTCTCCAAAGTGCTAGTATTATGGGCATGAGCCACAATGCCAGGCCAGTGGGTGCATTCTAAGCAGAAGACACAGTATATAAAAAAGATGTGGGCTGAGGTGGAAGGATTGCCGGAGCCCAGCAGGTCGAGGCTGCAGTGCCTGGGAGTGTGCCACTGCACTCCAGTGTGTGCGACAGAGTGAGACTCCAACTCAAAAAAATAAATAAATAAAAGATGTGAAAGCATGAAAGAACATATCTCCTGTCCTATAGGTAGCTTAGTATGACCTAAGCAAAGGATGTGGCTAGAAAGATGGTAAGAAATGGGGCATAACAAATAGGCCAAGGAGTTCAGAAATCTGGTGATGGAGAAATTGTTAAAGAATTTCTAGCAAGGTTGTTCGTTATTATATGTTAGTGTAGTGAATAGATGAAGCAGTTGCAAGTCTAAAGGCAAAATGGAAATAATTCTGCATACTTGCTAATCATACAGGAATTTTATAAGTATTAAATGAGTTATAGGATGTTAAAAAATACTGTGAAAGCTAAAGTCATCTGACTCAATTAATATCTATATACATCATTTAAAATAGTTTTCTGCTGTAGAATTTATTTGTAGAAATGTTTGCTTCAAGGTCAGCCTTAGATAACAATGTAGAGTAGGCATCACTTTTCTCAAGGTACTATTTCTTAATCTCCCTTAATCTTGTCCCTGCCTGTGTACTTGAAGTATCTTTAAAAAAAACTAGTTCTCCCATGACTGGGCACAGTGGCTCATGCCTGTAATCCCAACACTTTTGGAAGCCGAGGTGGGAGAGCCACTTGAGCCCAGAAATTTGAGGTCAGCCTAGGCAACATAGTGAGACATCTTTACAAAAAGCACAAAAAATAATAATAATTAGCTGAGTTTGGTGGTGCATGCTTGTAGTCCCAGCTACTTGGGAGACTGAGGCAGGAAGATCACTTGAGCCCAAGAGGTCAAGGCTGCAGTGAGCCAGGATTGTGCCAGGATTGCGCCACTGTACTCCAGCTTGGGCAACAGTGAGACTCGGACTCAATACATACATGCACACATACATACATACATGCATACATACATACTAGTTTTCACAAATGAGAGTTCTCTCAATATCCTTATCACAAGTCTGTCACCATCTTGGGTAGCTGAGGTCCTCGATTCTTTCTTTAGAATGTCCCATAAAAGGATCTTATCTAAAAGCAAGCTGTAAAGAAAATCCTAAGTGGGAGAACTCTTTTCAGGAAAGGAATTTATGATTTATGCTGTCCTAGAGAGATGACTCCTGCCTTTGATGTCAGCAATAAGAATTTGGGACCTACAAGGGAGAGATTTGTGTCTGTGTCACTTTGTACAAAGGTGAATGCTTACTATAGCCATACCAAGATGCAGTAAAGAAAGAAGATTTTTCTTTTAGTCTCCTGTAAACTTATCGTTACAATTTTTTTCAGCCCATGTATGTGTTAGCATAAATAGTCAAACCATACTGCTCCATGAGGATAGGGCAGGAGTGAGAGAGAGGGCAGGGGTGAGAGAGAGGGCTGAACTTAGAGAGAAGAACAGCTGCCTGATGGAGCAAGAAAAGAGACACAGTGTTGACAAATCAGAGGAAGGCTATCAATTCTGACCATGATAAATTGTTCTTAATGGCTGAGGCAGTTGAGCCTGATCTGGCTGGGTGAGGTGGCATGGGCCTGTAGTCCCAGCTACTTGGCAGGCAGAGGCAGTAGGGTTGTCTAGCCCAGGAGTTCAAGGCATAGTGAGACTCATCTCTTAAGACAAAAAATAAAAGATGGATCTGGATTGTACAGGCCAAAGGGACACAGTTCTGGTTAGCACTAGACTGAGATGGTACGATTCCGGAAGATGGAGAGATTTTGGTGGGAATTCGGTCCCAGCAGGATGTAGGAACTGGAGCAGAATCTCTCTCAGCTATCTGCAAACGGGCAGGAGCAGAGTAGAGATAACCCAGGCAGCTGGGGAAAATGCGTGGACCAGCCCTGCAGCTGCAACATGCTGGTGGGAGGGGCAGTCTCTGTGGTGCCAAGACCGTTTCTAAGGGAAGACCATGTATAAGGTGGTACGGTGCCATCTCATCCATACTAAGCCACAAATGACTGCCTCCAATCCCTGCCACTACTCTAGGAGGAGGCAAATTCACCATTGGTTACCTTCTACTTGAAAGCTGATGAGGATGAGGGCCTGTGTAGTCAGTAAACACAAGACTTTGTGAATCTGGAGTGATGGGGTGAGACTGAAACAGGGAAAATGCTCAAAACACATGCCAATACCCAGTGTCTTTACTAGATGCTCCTAAATCTTATTGCTATTTTCTCAAAAAGACTGTTTCTGGAGACACGTCTGTCTGCCATGTCCCAGCCATCTCTTTATAACACTTTTTTCTTTTGAATGGCTTATCATAATTTTGTATTACATGTTTATTTGTTTGGTGTTTGTATCCCCAATTAGACTCGATTGTGAGGTCCAAGAAGGTAGAAACTATGTCTCTTTTCCCCCATCTATACTCTGAGTTCAACACTCAGTAAACATCTGTAGAAATATTTTTATGAATAGTGGCAAATAAGTGGGAATAACCAACTCTGTTTATAAAGGCCAGAGAAGGTATCAGAGGAAAGTATGTTTAGGTTAAGATAAGCACCACTATCCCCATTTTCTCAGGTGAGAAAGGTAAGATTTAAAGAGGGAAATCAACAAGAATTTGGGCTAGATTTATTTCTTGCCATTTTCAAAAAGATATTTTTTATGTAAATGGACATGCTAGATATATGGCATTTACAGTTAGAAGTAGAAGTTGATGACAACTAATATGTGGTTTTATTTTGGCATCAATGTAATTGTTTCTGCCCCTAATTCCTGGTGTTTGATTTATGTTCCTAGATTCCCAGTCCTGATGATGGTTTTGAGAGTAAATCACTTTATGAAAGTTGGTTGGAAAAAGACCCTTCTCCTAAAGATAAAAATTCTCCTAGGTAAGTTACGTGTATGCATCTTTTCTATCATAGGATAAATTATGAATTCACCTTTATCCCTTGTTTCTTCAAAACATGAAATTCTCAGATGTCTCATCGACAGTTTGAATCAAGAAAAGATCATAAAGAATTCCTCCCACTTGCCTTTGTTTTGAGCTTAACCCAGCACAGTGAAGTATTTAGCCCATAGCAGAGCACAGATAGATCTAGTTTTGCAAAATTTTAGTCCAAATAATTTTGCTACTCTATTAGCCATTATTTGGCATTCTTGCCTGTATTTCATTTAGGTATGTATTAGATGCATTAATAAATAATCTAACTTCAAATGATCAAGATGAAGTAAAAAAAACAAATGATTGATTATTTGCTTCTAAATTTATTTATTTATTTGAGTCCGGGTCTCACTCTGTCACCCAGGCTGGAGTGCAGTGACACAATCACGACTTACTGCAGTTTCAAATTTCTGGCTTAAGCGATCCTCTTGCCTCAGCCTCCTGAGTAGCTAGGATTATAAGTGCACAGCACCATGCCCAGCTAATTTTTTAAATTTTTTTTGTAGAGAGGAGGTCACTATATTGCCCAGGCTGATCTCAAACTCCTGGGCTCAAGCAATCTCCCAAAGGGAGAAGTACTGTAATTAGTGGAATTACAGTTGTGAGTCACCATGCCTGGCCTGCTTCTAAATTTATTAAGGGGTATTATCAATAATCTCCAAATTGTGTCTTTACTTCTACGTAATTTAAATTTTACATAAAAATTAATATACATTTTGTCTCTTCTCATTCATGCTACAGCAGCATCCTTGAAATCATTTTATATTTATTTGTTTTCTTTTTAAAATTTGACATTATGCCTTAAGAAGTAAATAATTGTTTTCTGCTGCGATGCTATTTCTGACACAAGCTGAGCATCTGATCTGAACATGTGAAGTCTGAAATGCTCCAAAATCCGAAACTTTTTGACCACCAACATGACGCTACAAGTGGAAAATTCCACACGTACAGCACTCAACACAAACTTTGTTTCATTCAAAAAATTATTTAAATTGCTGTATAAAATACCCCCAGGCTATGTGTATATGAAACATAAGTCATGTTTAGACTTGGCTTTCATCCCTAACATATCTAATTATGTACATGAAAATATCCTAAATCCAGAACCCTAAGCACATCTGGCCCAGGCATTTCTGGTAGGGCATACTCAACCTGTGCCAGCAGGTGATGGCAGCCGTTTATAGCTTTGTTTTATATTCCATATCAGTCTTGCAAATGTTTACTTGTATTCCAGTATAAAAGCTTGGTATTCAACAAAAATAGTAGAATACCAAAGAGATTTTTAAAATATCAGCAGTCTTAATTTCAAAAACACATCTAATAATCTAATAGTTTGAAAATATAGTTATGCTCATAATGCATTTATAACTTTATAATCTGCTTTACTACTTACCATTATATCACAAAAATGTCCACGCCATTACATTTTATATACATATATATGTGTGATAGGTAGATAGATTGATAGAGACTTTTTAATTATATGCAAAGAAATATCAGAAGTATATTGTAATTAATTTCTGAAATGAAATAAGCCACATTTAGATTCTTAATGATCTTAAATATGGACTTCTTCATGGCAATTTTCTTACTAGATGACAGTTCTCTGAGGGCAGGGCCCGTGTCTTTGTTGTTTTCCTCTCTAAGCAAAACCATAAATGCTGAAAATATAGAAGAGAGCATCACTGCTAGGTTGCAGTCTTTGGTAGCACTGCCTACCCAATTCTAGTATTCAGTGTTGATCTGTAGGATTATCGTGCAATTTTCCAACAGATTATAGGAAAGTGTCTTGAGGGTAGTTAATGTTTTTTTAAATTCCTATAAATTTACCACATAGTTCCTTTCTATCTTGAGACAAAAATTTATTGTCCCATCTGTTTAACTTTGTGACATTTACTTATTTATGTGTTTGTGTGTATATTATATGCTACGTCTAGAATCAATAAATTGGGATCTGGAAGTGATTTTGAAGCTTATTTTCAAAGACTTGGAATTGCTTCTGGTAGAGCTCGCTACACTAAGAATAAGGTACGCTATTTTGTCATTTTGAATAGATAGCATTTCATCAACATCCCTTTGGTGAGGAACTCTCTCATCAAGTTGTGTGGCATCAGGCACCTGGTGGACATGTGGCTTGGGAAGAGTTCGAGAGATAAGAGACAGACTACATGTCCCTTTTAAATGGACTGGGAAGTAATTTGAGTAATTTTGTGAATATATCATTAACAGATTTATTCCACGAAAGGGAAGTTTACAGGGTAATGCCAGATACTTAGCTGGTTATCAGCACTAAGTAATTCACATCCTTTTTCTCATGTAGGATTTGTTGGGAAAAAATGTCTTTCTCTAGGCTTGTCTTGCAGGCTCTGATGTGCTTTTCCTGAGGACACAATGTGGCTAAGACTAACACTAGGCTAATATTCATTATTATCAGTAGTCCCTCTTCAAATTTCCACTCATGCCTGTCATTGGGTCAGTGCTCTTGGTTAGGGAATGCAGCAGGTTTCTCTTTTTAACTAGATCCTCTTTTCTATTCTACAGTGACTGGTTTACACTATTGTCACACAAATGTCCTGATGATAATGCGAGTACTTGGGTATATCCAACATATAACATGCTTGCTTGTCAATGCTATACATTATTTTATAAGCCAAACTACATTAGTAGATACAGATTTGTCATAGATTTTAATCAACTTTTAAATCATCTTGGTTGTCCATAATACATATATCATTTGCAAATGTTACAAACGCTATTCAGAATACAACAAAGAAACAGAAACAACTCCAGAATGATCCCAATAGATGAATAAACTCGGTATACTAACATTCATTACACTCAATATGTAAAAGATGTGTTTTAACTCTTTTTCAAGGCCTCTTTACTTTTTCACTATGTCATCAGTTTGAACAAACTTTCTGAGACCTCTGTAGCTTAGAAGCAGACAATCAGATAGAAGGAGAGGAACCGACACAGGAATTGCTTTTTGGTCATACTACCAGCAGTAAGAATGATAGCCCTATAACAAGGTGGCAGACAGTAAAAATGAAAATAGGTAGACCTAAGAATTTAAAAAACATTTACACGGGATACTTCTATGTAATAATGTATGTTCATAATGGCAGTCCTTGATTATGTAATAAAGGTTAAATGGTATTTGGTAATACATTACTTAGGAAGAAGGGAAGGTACTTAAATATGTCATCTTTCAACTATATAGATACTTAGTTGCCTAGAACCTTTTATTACCAATCAATTGATAGGTAATTTTGAACTGTGCTGAGATACAATTTGAATAGGTATCCCCTAATTTTAGTTATCAAAAAGTACAATATGGCAAATTTTCAAGGTGCAGCATTTTGAATGAAGGTTATATAAGTTATAATGATAAAGTGCTAAATATTTGGTTATGGTATTTTAGCTAATTAGATTTTAACTTAGTTTTTGCTTCATTATGATAAAACTCAGGGTGTTACTTTTTTCTATATTTTTTTTCTATTTTTTCTATAGTTATTTGTTTGATTACATAAAATAATTTGAATATTGAATGTTCGTTAATGACTGTTTATACTTTCCCTCTCCGTTTTTTTTTTTTTTTTAGAAAACAGATAAGTACAGCAGCTATCCAGTATACCACACAATTTATGAGACATTTGAATTGGTAGAGAAATTTTATGATCCCACATTTACAAAACAACTTTCAGTGGCTCAGTTACGAGGAGCACTGGTGTATGAACTTGCGGACTCTAAAATCATTCCTTTTAATATTCAAGACTATGCAAAAGCCTTGAAAAACTATGCAACAAGTATCTATAATTTATCCAAGAAACATGACCAACAAATGAGAGACCATGGAGTATCATTTGGTAAGAAATGGTTGGGCAGATATCTTATCATCCTTAAGGTAGAGCTTTTTTTTTAAAGGTAGAGTTTTAAGAGCTATTATGATCCATGCATATTGTTTCATCCTAGAAAAATCTCTGTCTCACTTTCTAATTATGACTTCTAGACAGAATCTTTAAACAAACACTTATTAAACAATCTGATTTAATTTGATATATGTAGGATGAATCTATTATAGTTGAGTTATTGCTACAAACACTGGAATGGTAAATCATTTTTCTATATTAAATATGTTTAAACACATTTTTGCTGTTATGGGAACAATATTTTTTAAAATGCAACACTATTATGAAAGGTTGAAAAGTAGAGAAAACCACAAATTCCATTACATGTAAATTTTCATTATTAGTACTGCATATACCTCTTTGTGTTTATAAGCATGAAAAAAATTTACATAATTATACGTATTCTTTCCTTTTATAACTGGCCATTCAGTGGCTGCTGTTCTACACTGTTCATCCCCCATGAAGTAGGATGAAATATAATAATACAATGCAGTGTAGTAATTTTGAGGATTGGGTCTGGACATGGTTTGCCATTTAGCCACTGTGATCTTGGGACAGTTACTTAACTTCTCTGTCAGTTTTCATATGAGTGAAATAGTAAAGAAAGAATATAACAAGTTTCATAGATTGTTATGGAAATTCAGTTAGGTTATATATAGAGGCAGTGGTGGAGGGCAATTAGTGCTCAATATATATTACCTATTATTATTGTTTTATTATAATCATTTTCTTTTATTGGTCTGGGGACACATATTCTTAGTATTTACTGAAATTATCAAATAGGTACTGTCTACTGTGTACCAAGTACTATGTTATTTCCTGGGAGCTATCAGGTTATATGAGGTAGTCCTAGTCCTGAGAGAGCTTAATGTTTCATGTCAGGAAGGAGATGGTAAGATATAAAGGAAGAGTTATTATGGGGTTACATAGAATATGGAGAGTACTGTAAGTACACAGAGAATGGGTGTGAGATGGTTGGTAATGACATCTAAACATTATTACATAAAGGTAATGACATCTGAACATTATTATATAATGAATAAGGGATTAGTAATATTTATTAAATTACGAGTAATAGTAGGTACTAAAAAATGAAGAAAAGGAAATGTACAAAATTGTGTTCATATCAATATGATTGGAGTATCTCTGCAATGATGGGGAAAATGAAAAGAGATTAAACCAGAGAAATAAGCAGAGTCTACAGCAAAATGGAATTGGCAGTTTCATGGCTAACCGGCATCTTCCCAAATGCCGATTTCCTTTTGGTCAGTTACCTTTTTTCAGTTTGTATAAGTCGGGGTCCAATCAAGAGGCAAAAACTACCCAGTTAGAGTGGAAAGCCTCTTTTTTATAGGTTAATTCCTGTACCCGCTTACCTTCCTAAATGCTAGGTTCAATGTGTAATGTCTTTCTCTGCCATATTTTTTAAATCTCCATTACCATTGGTGGCTATGCATCAGATTAAATATTCCTATAGCTTTTCTATCTTAACAACATTTCTTCTATCTGATGTGCCCCACTTCCTTCACAATCAAAATTCTTCATTTAGTGCAGGCAAAAATGGTTCCTGAGAAAATGAATTAATGAAGAAATGAAGGTATGGTTGATGAATGAATAATATGTAGTCTACACTCATTGTTTATTGTTCTTTATCTCCAACTAACCAGTCTACTATGCTGTCTCATGTCTCTTCTGCTCTAGTGAATCTGCTCTTGCTAAAGTTGTCATTTATCTGTGTCACTAAATCCCAGAGACACATTTTGTTCTTATCTATCTTGACTTCTATACTGCATTTGAACGTTAAAATTTCATCTTCCACCTGTACGTAGACCACTTATGTACCTAATCCTGACTCGCACCCCACATCTTTAAAATAAAATAAAGAGTAAAAAAACTCCATCTTCAGCATTCTCTTCTCTTCATTTCCATTACATCTGTTATTAGATTATTCTGGTTTGAACATGGTTTAAAAACAATTAAAGCTTAAGGAGAATCTTGGACTAAAGACTCTGGTTTTTTATACTGAATATACCACTTACTAGCTGTGTGACATAATAGAAATCCTGAGCTATAAGTGCTTTATCTGTAAAGCAAGTATTGATTTCCTGCTTTGCGTATATCACAGGATCAGTGCAAGCAACAGATCAATAATGTATGTTAAAGATCTGTTTAGAAAATATGGAAAATAATACATAAGTTGTTATAATAAAAATATAACATATAGTTGAACCTATATCTATGGGATCTGCATCCGTGTATTCAACCAATTACTAATCAGAACTATTCAGAGAAAAATTCATTCCAAAAAGCAAAACTTGAATTTGCAGTGTGCTGAGTACTACATTGAATCCACACAAATGAAGTGATGTATAGGCATTGTATTAGGTATTATAAACAACCTAGAGATAATTTAAAGTATAGGGGAGGATGTGTGTAGGTTATAGGCAACCACTACACTTTATATAAGTGACTTGAGCAACACAGATTTTGGTATTCACAGGGGATCTTTGAACCAATCCTCCATGGATACCTATGGACGACTATACTGAGAACCTAATCACTTTCCTTAGAAACACTGTGAACTAAAGAAAGGTTTTACCAGACCAGAGCTTGTCTTCCTCACAGTTTGTCTTTTGAACAAGATCTTAAATGCACTATTTGTAAACAAGAATTGGTATTGTTTCACCTCGTAGTAATTGTAGAATCATAGCTTATTTGTAATTGCATCCTGTGGCTAGCATATAATAGTTGTCCCAATAAATATGTTTTGAATGAATAAATATATTGATGCTGAGTTTCTGGTAAACTATGTGTTAAGTAATTATTTATATTCTAGACTTTTTTTTTTTTTTTGAGTTGGAGTCTCACTCTGTTGCCCAGGCTGGAGTGCAGTGGCTGCTCCCGGCCACTGCAGCCTCGACCTGCTGGGCTCCGACGATCCTCCTGCCTCAGCCTTCCAAGTAGCTGGAACTACAGGCGTGCGCTACCACACCGGGCTGATTTTTTTGATTTATTGTAGAGAGGAGGTCTCGCCAAGTTGCCCAGGCGGGTCTCGAACCCGTGGGCTCAGGCAATCCACTCACCTCAGCCTCCCAAAGGCACGGGATTACAGGCTGAGCCTCCGAGCCCGGCCATATTCTAGACTTTTAAAAGCTGTTTCCTTAAGAACCAAGTTAGCCATTTTCATATTCATACAATATTTCTTTGTTATGATATGATCTAATACTTTCTGTGGATCTGCAAGAAGGCTCAATAGAATAATGATTTCTATTTGGTCATATCAGTCCGGAATGGGGAAGACAGGAAAGTAAACCTTTGAAATATGAAGCATCTGTGCTTACTAATTTCTCTTCTACTTCTCTGTTTTTTTTTTTTTTTTTAAGACTCCTTATTTTCTGCTGTGAACAACTTCTCAGAGGCTGCTTCAGATTTTCATAGAAGACTTGCACAAGTTGATCTTAATAAGTAAGTTTCAGATGCCTACTGTTTTGAAAAGCAATCTTTTTT
The DNA here is from genome assembly GCA_963574415.1 of Tarsius wallacei. NCBI lineage: Eukaryota > Metazoa > Chordata > Mammalia > Primates > Tarsiidae > Tarsius > Tarsius wallacei. The sequence continues at coordinate 17,615 of CAUYQG010115940.1, read as the reverse complement.
AGAATGAACTGTTCTTACTCATACTAGCGTTCAGCTCTAAATCATTGCTATTCCAATTATGGTTGGCAAACCAGTAGCAGCAGCATCACCTGGGAACTTGTTAGAAAGGCAGAATAGAAGACCTCACCCAATACATACTGACATACTTGTTAAAAGACCCCTTCAGATGATTTTATACTAACATTAATGTTTGAGGATTGCTGCGCTGAATGGCAGACTAAAATCTTATCCCAAGGCAGGGGCCAAAGAGACATGTCTTTAGGATTTTGCATGACGAGAATTCTGACTGTAGCTGTAAATTCATAGCTCCTTGGGTTTAAGTGCATTTGTAATATATTCCACTACAGTCTTTTGTCCAGTACTTCAGTGTACCAGTTAGAAAATCTTTTTTCATTGGTACTTGTTTGCATTTGATTTAACTTCTTGCTGCATTTAGGTTGAAAATAATTCAAAGATTGTTTTCAAAGTATAACATGATGTAACAAGCATAAATTCCTCCACAATGTAGTACATGTCATATTTATTTTTTCAGACTTAATCAGAATAATCTTCCCCACTTCTTATATTAGCAGTCACTTTGAGAGACCTATCAGTCTCTGTCAGTCATTTTGACTCTCTTTCTCAGATTGTAGGAGAAGCCTAGGAGTTATTCAGCTACCCAGAGAAAGTCTGAGTGTGAAAGGGGAAGATTCCCTGCTCACTGTGTGCAGCTGTCTCCTGCCTTCCTACAGATGCTTAAAAACTTCACTCTTTATTGTCCAGCCTTTGTCTGTTCCTTTCCTCGAAAGCAGAACTGAGTGACTTACCAGAACAACTTGATAGTTCACTGTCTCCCTTTCTAGGAGGCCTGATTATCTTCTTAGAAAGAGTAAAGAATGACTTTCAGTTCTTTTTTTATCACTCTGTGGACTACAAAAATGAAGCAAACCATTTCTCAGTAGGTCTCTCTGCTTATTATAGATTAGAAGGGTGACTCTGCTATTGTTATATGTAGCTTACCATAAAAAGCATTACTGTGTTAATATACATTTTGTTAAGAATATTGATTTTAGAAGTTTATTTTCCCGTGCCTTGCTTTTATTTAATATAATTTTAAAATATGGTTCTGTGGTAAGGCTTGTAATTATGTGTATCCTTTTTTTCAAAGTCCCATTGCAGTGAGAATCATGAATGACCAACTGATGTTTCTGGAAAGAGCATTCATTGATCCCCTTGGATTACCAGGGAGGCGGTTTTACAGGTAAGGAAGCAACACGTGATACACTAAAGAGCACCAAATACATCACCATGACCAAAACCAGCATACCCAAAGTCTGCTTACAACTAATGCCATCAGATGAGTGGAAGGTGAATATGTATACTGAAGGGAGTATGGGTAAGATTATGATTCTAGGCCAAGTGCAGTGGCTCATGCCTATAATCTCAGCACTTTGGGAAGCTGAGGCAGGAGGATTGCTTGAGCCAGAAGTTTGAGACCAGCCTAGGCAACATAAAAAGACCTTGTCTCTACAAAATAAAAAATAAATAAATAAAAATAGCCCGGTGTGGTGGTACACATCTGTATTCCCAGCTACTTGAGAGGCTGGGGTAGTAGGATTGCCTGAGCCCAGGAGGTCAAGGCTGTGGTGAGCCCTGACCATGGCACTGCACTCCAGCCTGGGTGTCGGAGTAAGACCCCAACTTAAAAAAAAAAAAGATTATGTACATATTATAATGGTATAATATGTAATATTAGAAAAATTAATTTCCTATTGTTTACTGCTTTGCTTTGGGTGAAGATGGTGGTAAAGGATAGTTGAAAAAGAGAATTTCTAACAAAATCTTCAAGTTGTAGAATCTTACAGGGAAACTTGGAGCCCATCTAGTTCAACCTTCTATGTGAATATTCTCTACAGAATCTCAGAGTAGTTATCCAGTCCCTTTATCTTCCAATGAGAAGAAGGTTACCACCTCATGAGGAAACTCTTTCCATTTTAGAGATGTTCTAATTGTTCAGAAGTTTTCTTTATAAAGATATGATATCTGTTTTCATGTATTTTTTTTCCCTCTGACTCTGTTCTGTTCTTTAAAGTCAAATAGAATTAAGTCTAGTTCCCACATAATATTTTAGGTTTTTGAAGATGGTCTCCAGCTTAACAATGATTTGACCTACAGTTTCTCATTTTTATGATGATGCAAAAGCAATACATATTAAGTAGAAACTGTATTTCAAGTACATTCTTTTTTTCACTTTCAGCATTGTATTCAATAAATTACATGAGAAATTTTAAACTTCATTATAGAATAGGCTTTGTGTTGGATGAATTTGTAGGCTAGTATACGTGTCCTGAGCACATTTAAGGTAGGCTAGGCTATGATCTTTGGTAGCTTAGGTATGTTAAGTCCATTTTCAGCCTAGGCAACATAGCAAGATCTTGTCTCAGGAAAAAAGTAGCCAAGTGTCATACACCTGTAGTCTCAGCTACTCGGAAGACCGAGATGGAAGGATGCCCTGAGCCTAGGAGGTTTAGGCTGTTGTGAGCCATGATTGTGCCACTGCACTCCAGCCTGGGTGACAGTATGACACCCTGACTCTAAATAAGTAAGTAAACAAATAAATAAATAAAAATACATAAATGGATTTTTAACTTATGATTTTCAATTTATTATGAGTTTATCAAGACATAACCCATCATTAAGTCAAAGAGCATCTGTATCCTGTCTTTCTATTTTTTTCAATTTTATTTTATTTTATTATAGAGATATAAGATACAAGCCAGGATTAATTACACAAGTGGGCTACATGCAGGTTAAATTTGGGCCTACAATGGGCTTTCACTTCCCCTGGTTTGGGACTAGGCACCAATTTTGTTGTTACATGCCCCCTCGCCCTTGGCAGTAGTGCCTAGTGATTGCCAATCCCTACCTTGTGCTAATGTGTATATCCTGTTTTTCTGTTTGTATCTCTACATCATGTTTTCTTTAAATATTTTGACTGCATGCCTCAAGATGGTTTCTATTTTCTCAAGGTCTCTCTTAAATTGTGGTTCCTTGGTAGAAGTTGGAAAGGTCCTAGCATTAAAAGTCAGAAAATCTGTGCTCTAGTTCACTTATATACGTGTGATTTAGAGCAAGTCACTTTTAGATTTTTCCCATCCAGATTAAGATGATGGTAAATGCTGCTTTACAAAGCTATTTATCATCAAATAATATGCAAAAAATAGTTCCATATGTTACCTTTTAAAATAAACATTAGTGATTAATATTAACACTTAAATATTTACAAGCATAGACTTTTAGGCCTGTGCTTTGCCACATACTAAATGTGACCTGAGAAATCTAAGCCTCAGATTCCATATCTGTTAAGTGGAGATTATAATTGCTTTCACCACATAGACTTGTAGATTTAAGGCATGTAGAAACATTAGCTCAAAGGGGATGTACTCAGTGAATGGCAGCTATTTTTATAAATAATAAATAGGAACACAAATGTTTGTTTCATCATTGATACAAATGAAATACCAACACTCTGTTAAGTATCTATATATAGCAGACAAAAAGTTGAAATATCTACAATGTTAGACTTTGAGTGTTATTCATCTATCGTTATATAATTATTTTAAAATTTTATTTATAAGAAAAACATCTCTACTTTGTCATTATAAAATATACTGAGACTCTTAGAAGCATATGGAATAAAAAGGGCCAGTGCCCCTTTAGCAGCACTCTTTCCTGCACCCACACCCAGTTCTGTTATTTCTTCAGAGAACTCAATGCTAACAGTTTAGTGTAAAATCTTAATGCATTTATATATACATTTATATTTGTGTACATGGCCAACTCTCTGATACGTAGGTTCCATATCTGTGGATTCAATTGGCTGTGATTCCAAATTATTGGGAAAAAAATTGGATGATTGTGTTTGAACTGATATACAGATCTTTTTTGGTCATTATGCCATAAACAATATAGTATAATGACTATTTACATAGTATTTACATTGTACTAAGTGTTATAAGTGAGCTAGAGATGATTTAAAGTATATGGAAGGATGTGCATGTGCTATAGGCAAATAAATACTATGCTATTTTATATAAATGACTTGAGCATCTCTGGGGTGGGGAGGTCCTGAAAAATATCCTCCATGAATTCCAAGGAATGACTGTATGTATACATATGTGTATGTGTTTTTATATAAATATTACATTTATACATAGAATTCATATTTATACATTATATAAATTTGCATATAAATGTATATACACATTTAAATACTCATCTATGTACAAACATTTTTATATAGATAAGAATATTTATATTTACATAAAGAAAACGATTCATTATTTTACAACTTGCTTTATTTTTTTTCTTAGTATATATTAGATAGGCCAGGTATGGTGACTCATGCCTATAATGCCAGCCAAGGTGGGAGGTTCAGTTGAGTTCAAGACCAACCTGGCCAACATAGCAAGACCCTACTCCAAAAAAAAAAAAAAAAAATCCAGGCATGGTAGTGCATGCCTGTAATCCTAGTTACTCAAGAGGCTAGGGCAGGAGGATTGCTGTAGCTATGATCATGCCACTGCACTCCAGTATTTGAGTTATAGAGTAAGACACTGTCTTTAAAAAAAAAAAAAAGAATATATTAGAGGAGATCTTTCCATGTCAGTAGTGTATATAATTTTATCTCTTTTTTTGTATGGCTTACAACTACAATTTTAACTGTACATTATTAACTTTTAAATTAGGTTAGTTTTCTCCCCAATTATTTACTATTATGAAAAGAACTGAAATAGAATGTCCTTGTGTCTTATTTCAGCATTTGTTATTGTCTCTGTAACCAGGACCTGGGACTTCAGGGTCCAAACAAACACGTTTTTAAACATTTGATTAGGTTACTGCCAAACTGTCCTCCAAAAAGATGGCACCATATTTTTAAAAATGTATCTTGAACTATTAGCTGAATATTAAGATTATATTCAAAAGCTAGTTCATACTGCTATGTTTCAGTCTACTGCAGTGGTATGGAAATATGTTTTCCCTTCATTTCTGTAAGGATTACTTTATGAATTGAATGTATGACATATTGCATATTCACACTTTTCCCAGTAACTTCTAAGAGAAGTTCCCAGAACTTCTAAGAGAAACTTCTAAGCTCTGAGTTGCTTTTTTTAGAAGTTACTCAGAATTTCTTATTTAATATATTACAAAATTTATTTATTTTACAAAGTTTATTTCAAGATGTTTTCTTCTCTCATCTGGCAGTGTAGATCAGGTTAAAAATAATCTTATGAATCTTGTAAAATCTGAGTGATATTAAAAATTTTCAGTATGTGTAACAGATCAACGTTCTTTTTAAGGTCTGCTATTTCATGAGCCTCAAGAAAGCAAAGGTTACCAGATTTATAGTGAAATAAAATTGATATTTATAATATTTATAATCAGAGTAACCTTACTTGTACATATATAGCCATTATAATGGCTACATATATAAAATATGTATGTATCTTAAAAATCACAATTTTCTGGCTAGATGTGGTGGCTCATGCCTGTTATCCCAGCACTTTGTGAGACTGAGGTGGGAGAATCACTAGAACCCAGGAGTTCAAGATCAAGCTTGGCCTCATGGTGAGACCTCATCTCTACAGAAAAATTTAAAAATTAGTCTAGCGCAGTGGTGTGTACCTGTAGTCCCTGCTACTCAGGAGGCTGGATTGGGAGAATCGCTTGAGTCTGAGAGGTCAAGGCTGCAGTGAGCCAGAATCACACCACTGCACTTCATTTAGCCTGGGGTACAGAGTGAGATACTGTCTCAAAAATAATAATAATAATTTTTTAAATCATAGTTTTCTAAGATTCAGTAGTGAATTAATCATAAGTTGTAGATATTTTTAAATAAAATGTTTGAAATGTGAATATATAAAATATCTTAAAGTTCAGAAGTGTAAACTAAATGTTTATTTTAGAGTAAAAAGCACATGTCTTAGTCCATTCCTGCTGCTGTAACAAAATACCTGAGAGAGGGGAATCTATAAAGAACAGAAATTTATTTCTCACAGTTCTGAAGGCTGGGAAGTCCAAGATCATGGTACCAGCAGATTTAGTGTTTGGTGACCACTTATTCCATAGATGGCATTTTCTTGGTGTCTTCACCTGGCAGAAAAGCTGAAAGGGCTAGCTAGCTTCCTTCAATCTCTTTTATAAGGGCTGTTATTCTTAATACTATTATTGATATCACTGATGATCAAGTTTCAACATATTAATTTGAGAAGAACACACATATTCAGACCACAGCAGCATGCTTGATCATTTTTGCAAACAATTATTTTTGAGTTGTGGGAAATACATTGAAACTATCACAGCAAAGCTGGGTAATATACCGTAAGTAATATACCTTTCATGATACACCATGGAGCACATTTTCTTTTTCTTTTCTTTTTTTTTTTTTTGAGTCAGAGTCTCACTCTGTCGCCCAGGCTGGAATGCAGTGGCATACTCATAGCCACCCTAGCGTCACCTGCTGAGCTCAGGTGGTCCTTCCACCTCAGCCTTCCAAGTAGCCAGAACTACAGGCATGCACTACCATGCCCGGCTAATTTTTTTGATATATTGTAGAGACGAGGTCTCACCAAGGTATCCAGGCTGGTCTCAAATCCCTGGGCCCAGGCAATTCTCTTGCCTTGGCCTCCCAAAGTGCTTGGATTACAGACTTGAGCCACTGCGACCGGCCAACACTTTCTACGTTCTAATACTCTTGTCCTTTCTTTCTCTAAGGAAGCTTAAATTAACTGCTCTGTGTGGTAGGTGGGCATGATAATGGCCTCCCAAAGATGTCTCTTTTCTCATCCTTGGAACCTGTGAATATGTTAGGTTACGTGGCAGAGCAGAATTTAAGTAGCAGATGGAATTAACGTTACTCATCAGCTGACTTTAGAGACAGTATTCTGGGTTACACAGGTGGGCCCAATGATGTAATCACAATGGTTCTTAAACTTCTTGCAAGCAGGGAGGCAGAATAGAAAGTTACCATGATGCCATTTGAGGAAGACTCACTTTGATTTGCAGTTGCTGATTAAGAAGCTGGAAAAAGCAGGAAAGGGATTCTCACCCAGTGTCTCGAGAAAAGCATGTGGTCCTGCTGTCACTTTGATTTTAGCTCAGTTGAGACTTGTGAGACTTCTACAGAGTCCTGTAAGATAATCAAATTGTGTTTTTATAAGCCAGGCTCGGTGGCTCACACCTGTAATCTCAGCAGTTTGGGAGGTGGAAGCAAGAGGATTGCTTGAGCCCAAGAGTTTGAGACCAGCCTGGGCAACACAGCAAGACCTTATCTCTACCCAAAATTTTTAAAAGAATTAGCCAGGTGTGGTGGCATGTTCCTGTAGTCCCAGCTACTTGAGAAGCTGAGGCAGAAGGATCATATGAACCCAAGAGGTTGAACTGTGGTGAGCCATGATTGTGCCACTGCACTACTGCCTGGGTGACAGAGTTAGATTCCAACTCAAAAAAAAAAAAATGTGTTTTGCAAGCCACTAAGTTTGTGGCAATTTGTTACAGCAGCAATAGAGTACTAACACACTCTAATGTAGTCTAAAGAATATTAAAGTTTATTTTTCTTGAAAACAGCAAATGAAATGACGTAAAAGTCTTTACAAACTGCAAATTGACTATGAAATTCTAAAAACATTTGCATTATTATAACTCATCAGTAAATAATTATTATATACTGAGGGAAAAGTTGGGAAAAAAATAGGACTAAGAAGTGTAGTGTAGTCTATAGTCTGCTATAGTAGTTACTGATACCTATTAAAATTTCAGAAATTTTATTGTGGAAGGTAATGAAACACTGAAGCTTTGAGAACTAGACCAGAATTTAAATTGCCATTGGGCTAGAATAGTTATTTAAGTCCACCATTCATAAAAAAAAATAAAATAAAATACTTGAGTTGCTTATATATTACCAATTGGGTGATCATCTCTTTTAGCTAGCTGTCTGCTTCTTAGTGGACAGAATTATAGGAAGGATTTAGCTTCAGAATATTAACTAATAGTTATTGAACACTTAGTAAACGTCAAGCGCTGATGAATGGCTACCATGCATCATTTGGTTCTCACAACAATTCTTTGCCGACAGAACTCTTATCACACACACCCCCGCATTTTTAAGGGAAGGGAACGGGCACAGGGAGGTGAAGTAAGCAGTGCAAGGCCACAAAGTAAATATGGCAGGATTCTGATTTTAAAACACAGGTAGTCATATTCTACAACCCACTTAGTCACTACTCTAGACAGGGTCTAGATTATTCCAGTTTTTTTTTTTTTTTCCTACACATCTAGGATAAGTTTAGACAAGTTAGGTAATTTTCCAAAGGACACAGAGGTATTAGATGCCAGGTCAATTATTCAAAGTTTATTCTTATATCAATAATTCTCCTGACTCATATACAGGGCAGAATATCAATGTTTTTAAACACCTTAGCACATGTACTGACTTAAATAAGATCCATCTGAGGCCATAGTAAGATTTAAAAGCTAGCAATAATAAATACTGATATACTTTGGAAAATGTAAATGATTAGCATTATAATTTCTCCTTGATCATTAATATTTATATAGAGCTCTATACTGCTGCCTATAGATTTACATCTTGAGTAAACTCTAGGATTCAATTGTTGGACCTAATTCCTGATCAAGAGTATTTAGTCAAATATTCCCCTTTTTGGAAAGAAAAATTCCACTTATTGAGCAAAAGTTACTTGATCTCTTGAGCTACTTATGAGATAAATTAGAAATACAATTGTAAAACTTTCCTTCTAGATCATTGAGTGTGTCTTTGTGGCCAACTCATACATAACTGTTTTACCTTTGTGGAATGGACTTCAGTAACCTTGCCATTTATGATATCTTGGGAATATAAGCTTTTTAAATAATTGCTTTGAAAATGCCTTAAAAACTTGAGAACTGTCATTCTTGTTAAATATATATAAAAGACAACACAAAGGTAAATTCTCTCATTCTCCTCTATCTTATTAGAAACATTCATAAAGCATACATGTTATACCATGTTTATGGATGATCACAGGCAGCTGGACAATTACCATGCACAACTCAAAAGAAAAACACCTACTCTTCCAACTGTATGGGTTGACAGCATGGCATATGATTCCTGAGACATGTCTTAGCAAATGCATATTGTAAGCCTTTCTTACCTCAAAATTCTACTTTGCTTAAGCATCTCAAATTGATTTTATGCCTTCCTATTGAATGTCAAGAGGAAACATATAAGATATGGTCTAACAAAAAGAAATAAAAAGCATGTAAAATATTTGTGTACTCTTTAGTTCAAATATTTCTTTCTTTATATATATTTTTTTCTTTTAGGCATATCATCTTTGCTCCAAGTAGCCACAACAAATATGCTGGAGAATCATTTCCTGGGATCTATGATGCTATGTTTGATATTGAAAATAAAGCAGACCCTCGTTTGGCCTGGATGGAAGTAAAGAAACATATTTCTATTGCGACTTTTACAATTCAAGCAGCAGCAGGAACTCTGAAAGTATTATAGAAAGGTCTCAAGTGTCTAGCCATTAAAGATGTTGCTGAAAGTCTAAGGATAAAATTCATCTTTTCTCTTTGATAGCTCATGAAGCCAGGGTTTTCTAACATCTTGCTTTTCACATCATGTTTTAATTACAGACGTCTATCTTGTTCATCTACAAAGAGTTTTTGGCTCTTAAAACATTTACCAAAGTGTTAATCTAACAAGACAAAAAATTCCTGTCATGTGGCAGAAACAGAAAGTAACAGAAAATTCCCTAAAATAAATTATGGCAAGGAACTTGACATTGCTGAGAAAATGTTAAAATCAATTTGGAAGACAGTCTGGCAGTTTCTTATAAAGGTAAACATCTACTTACTTCATGACCCCAGAATTCCACTTCTAGTTATTTACCCAAGAGAAGCAAAAACAGTGATCACAAAAAGACTCTTGTATATGTTCATAACAACTTAAAGTGAAAACAACCCCAATGTCATCAACAGATGAATGGATAAATTGTGGTTTATCTACAATAGAACACCACTCAGCAATAAGAGTGAAATAGGCCAAGCACAGTGGCTCAAGCCTGTAATCCCAGCACTTTGGGAAACTGAGGTGAGAGGACTGACTGAGCCTACGGGTTCAAGAACAGCCTGGGCAACTTGGCAAGACCTCATCTCTACAATAAATCAAAAAAATTACCCGGGCGTGGTAGCACACGCCTATAGTTCCGGCTACTTGGAAGGCTGAGGTGGATGGATCACCTGAGCCCAGCAGGTGGACGCTGGGATGGCCACTGCACTCCAGCTTGGGTGACATAGTGAGACTCCAACTCAAAAAAATCCAAAAGAATGAAATAACGCTCAATACACGCAATGTTACTGGCAGACATTGTTGGCAGAAAGAAGCCAGACACAAACAAGTACATAGTGTATGCTTCTGTTTTTATGAAGAAGTGGCAAAACTAATCTATGGTTTTAGAAATTAGTGATTGCCTGGGAAAATGGTAGGTGGGGGAGGATGGCTGCAGAGAAAACTTTTATGAGAAAATTTTCTTGGATAGATGCGAATTTTCAGTATCTTGATCTGGGTGGTAGTTACAGGAATATACATTTGTCAAACCTCATCAAACTGTAAACTTAAAATGTACATTTTATTGTATGAAAATTATGCTTCAGTAAATGTGATTACAAAAAACAAGCCTGGCAAGGAAACCAGAATAATATACCTTCTCTTGTGAAATCACCATGAAGTGTGAATGGTCAGAAATCAGTAATATAACTGTTGATAACTAAATTCTATTGAAGTCTAATGTATGACAAAAGTAGCTGCTACAAGTCTTCATACTTTAACTCCAACAGAGAAAATATATCAGAATCTAGGCTGAGGGTGGTAGCTCATGCCTGTAATCCTAGCACTTTGGGAGGCCAAGGCACAAGGATCACTTGAGATCAGAGCAACATAACCACTACAAAAATAAAATTAGCAGTGCATGGTGGCTTGTGCCTTTAGCCCCAGTTACTAGAGAGGTTGAGGTGGAAGGATCTCCTGAGCCCAAGAGGTCGAGGCTGTGGTGACTCACTGCACTCCAGTCTGGGTGACAGAGTGAGGCCCTGACTCACAAGAGAGAGGGAAAGAAGGGGAGGGGAGGGGAGGAAAGGGAAGGAAAGGAGGAACAAACATCTGTCAGAATCTGCAAACCTTTATGCAGAGCCCATTGACTCAGAATTACGGGTAAACGATGATCACAGCCTCAGTAAGCCTGGTGGTCGACTGCTTCACCAAAGAAGTTGAGAATCACAAATCAGAAGAGCCTTTATAGGCATGCACAATAACTAGATGTGACAGCTCAATTTAAACTGCAAGGAGAAAGAACCCCTTCTACCTTTCTTCCTGGCCAACAATACAGTTCATCTTAATAAAACAGTGGGAGCATTTAGTTTAGGGACTTTTTTCCTAGACATTTAAGTATTACTAGAAGGTATTTGACTGATTTTTCACAGTAAGTGCCATATATAGCAGTGACTTTAAATATATCACATTCCTTCTGCTTAAAGAGGTCGTAAGTATACCAAGAATAAATAAATGTATAAGTATATAAAATGAAGACTTCTGTAAAGATTTTTCTAAAATCTAGGGCATTCACCACCACACTAAACTATCTTAGTACGACACTTTATTGGAGTACATTGAAAAGTAACTGTATTTTAACTTTTCCTTGAAGCATTATGTTGTAGACCCATGAGTCATAATCTCTACTACTCAACTGAATAAAAACACATATCTCTGGACATCAGTTCCCTCCAACACTACTGTCATTTCTAAAAAAGACAAAGCACAGAGATTTAGAAATCTCTTATAGGGTGTTCTTCCTGCTAGTAGCTTTCATGAAGACATGGGCTGCCAGAACAACATATGTGGGTTGAAACAGGAGTTCAGGGTAAAATAGTAAACTTTGCAACTCATTGTTTTTCTTTATTCTTATTTTTGTCATCTTCAATCAACATCTGAATTAGCGACAGAACAAGTGTTTATGTGGTGTGCACTACAATCAATCCAGGTCACTAAATACAGGATATGTGCTACCACATGTTCAACACATAGAACACGTTTGGGCTTTTAAAAAAAATACTTTTCCCCTAAGCATTTGAGAATTAAGTTGAATTAAGCTGTTAATTATCATTACCCTTTAATCTTATTCCTTGGTCCAAATCCCGGTTGAGATATTATTTCTCTTAAGGATACTTAGGAAATAATGACAAAGAAATATTTTGCTTGTCATAGTGTATTGCCTTTTTTATGACCTATTTCTAGAATCAAGCAAGCCATAAATTACTATTATAATGCAATAATTTAATCATTTAAAAAATATAAACATGATGTTTAATCAAAAGTTGTCTATTATACAAGACTAGTAAGCAACAATCATGTGAAATGTAATATACTTTAACCCCAAAATTCTAAAAATTGGTTCTACAAAGAAACTGGACAAAATAATATATGTGACACAAGCATGTTTACTGCATTTTTTATCATAGTGAAAAACAACAAACTAAATATCAATGAGGAAATGATTATATAATCAAAAAATCATAAAACTGACGATATATACATTTTTAATTTATATGGTAAACCAAAATCCATGACTTACTGGTGGAAAAAGTGATAAAACTAAATATATAAATATCAAACAAAATGTTAACAGTGCTCACATTGGGGTGATGTCCTTTTAGGTGTTTTAGCTTTCTATTTTTCTGAATTGCTTGAATTTCTTACATCAGAATATATTCATTTTTATATAAGGGATAAAATAATATGGTTATAATAAAAACTAGTGTGTTCACTTTGAATAAAATACAGAGTTCTGGGATGCAGTACAGTTCACAAATAGTAATTCTATTTCCTATCTGTAATTTATTAGTTTTTCTGTTTTGAGACTATGATACTCATTTACACATGCATACACAGGCCATCTTGATATTTCTCATTCTTAGTTCAAAAGTTCAAAAATATCAATCGATCCTCGAGTTTTCAACTATGGAAATGAGTTTAGGGTAAAATAGTAACCATCAAAATAATTGCAACACTGTATTAGATTTTAGCCTTTTTCTTGTCATCTAACTTTATAGTCATTTTTTCTCCTCTATTTTCCAGTAACTTGTATTCGTCCCCTTCTTCCAATCTCCAATGTGATTATTCTAAATTCAGAGCGGTATCTTTCACTTAAATGATGCAAAACTTCCTTTCAGATCACCTTACTTTCTTCCCCTCTTTGTATCACAATTATAACTACAGACAGAATGATCTTCCTAAATGTGATCGTGCTATGTGCTATGTAAAAACCCTTCAGCAAGGACTTCCACTCCTAGAAATGATGAAGTACAATCTCTCCAGTTACAGTAAATAGAAAAAAAAAAATGGATCAAATGCAAAATACTTTAGAGCTATCAAAGAGCTGTGGAAAACACTTTAGACTAGATGTACGTTTTAGCTGAGTCTTTCCTAGATAACTGAGACTACCAACTGTTTCCCTCCTGGGGCATTTGCTAAGTCTAGGCAGGCCAAGTATCAGGCTTGGCATGGACTGAGGCACTTTACTAAGGAAAAATATAGCTTCTAATGGCTGTGTGATCTACCATGATGTACTGGAGTCTAGAAGAGTCCCAAGCTCAAGGCTGAGTCATTTGCTTAGGGGCTAGGGCAAGATAGCTTGGCAGCTGAGCATACACAACTTTTCAGAACAAGTCAATACCACTTTTCAACTCCAGGCTTTTTCACATTCTAGTCTTTTCCTGTGGACCCCTTCTCTCTCCTCTGTGTCTGCCCAACTCCTACCCAATTTTTTCCCCCAGGTCTCTGCTATCTATCCTTCAAGAAATCCATCCATAAAGTTGACCAAATATGCTCCACAGAAACGCTTTACAGTTATTAACTTTAGCATAATTTTTATTTAATGACCTTGTTTTTCTTGTTGGAATCTCCCTTGGGAACAGAGGCTGTGTTTGGTTAGTAATTCCCAGCATACAGGAAGTGACCAAAGAGTTTTGAATCAAAATAATTGAGCAAAAAAATGGCTATAAAGAGGCTTACAAACTCTTGTATCTTATTTTAAAAAATCAATAAAATCTATCACACCTATCAACCCAGAACAATTCCTTTCTAACCCTTAACTAGCCTCAAAATTTTCTGGCAAATCATTATGAAAGGTAGATCACCCATGTACATGCTAGAGAATATCTTTGGGAGAAAAGTCCTACAATTTACATAATTTTTAAGTGGTTCTTAATTCATTAAAACACTCAGACTCCAGGAACATTTTAAGAAATTATCTTTCCCTTGTAAAGTGATGGGACATCTCTGTTTTTCTAATAGCTACCTAGCTACTTTTATATTGAAATGAGAGTGAACTTGTCTGTTACACTAATATTTAATTTCAATGCACCGCTTCTCTCATCCCATTACAGTGATTTTTGGTAGTTGCCTATGAACATGGTCTTCTAACCATCCACATCCAAGAATACAGAGGTGTACATATTTTCAGAGTCCAGAGGATAAAGCCAAGGTTATTTATATACATAAGCCTTTAGAACAACCCCAGCAAGAAAAATTCATTGCCCACAGGTCTTTTACTTTGACTCAGTTCTATAGAACAGAATCCATTCTTATTGTCAACTGCTCATTAGCCCTTTAGAGGTTCTTATTGAAAAAAAATCAATGGCTCAATTGTCTACTGCAAAACTTGAAGCAAATTATCTATGGTATTTCAGTCATTTGATATCAGGGAAGGGATAATAAGCAAATGGCAATTTGGAATTTGGGTTTTCATGGTGACTTAGATGTCTCCATCTAAGTTTAAGGACTTTGGAGTCTCTAATTTTAAAACCTCATTTCACCATTTGCTATCATGTGACCTGAGGCAAATCACACAGCTTTCCTTTGTCTGCATTTCTCCACTTACTGTAAATACCAGTAAGACCATACTGCATGTAATCATGGGGATACTCTTTAGAGTAAATGAAAAGCTATATAATCAAGCACTCAGCAAAGCATGCGACACATTCTAATTGTGCAAAAAAAATTTAAAAAGCTATCATGTCCACAGCTTCGAGTTGCTTCTTGTAACTAAATTCCTAAGACTTCCTAAACTTCTAAGACTAAGTCACAGAGTTTTTGAAGTGTTTTCTAATCAGGTGAATTGTGATTAGACACCTTTCCCTGAGTTTTAATCTGTGAATTTCATCAAAATGACCTCACATTCTGGCTTTTATTATCTTACCACTGACTCGATGGTCCCTTAAATTTGTTCCTCTCCTTTGTGTTTTCCCGCAGATATTTAAGTAGCTCTGTTGGGGGTAAGATGGAATGGAAACTTGAAGGAATCTTTAAGGCATCAACAAACAGTCCAAGTTGGCTTCTATTATGAAGTGGCTTGGGCTCTATTGTAGGGATTTAACTTTCACTAGTAGGGAGTTCTTTAAAGGTTTTCCATAAAATTGTAATCATAATACCATTTATTCTAGTTCTCAGAAAGTGTCCAACATTTAAAACTTGTGGATTTTCTTGATACAGATTAACTTTTTACATTTTCCTGTACCTTAAGAATATATCATGCCCATTATCAAGGGTCTGTGGTGGATTTACATTGTTTTTGTTCATTCAGATTTCCTTGCTCATTCTGGCACTTTTTTTCCCACAGGGGAATCCATTACAGATGGTTTGGGTGGTACACTCTGAACATTCAGTATGTAAGCCTAAATACTTCATTGGATTTGCTTATTTCCATGCCTGTACTCCTGCTTACATCATACTCAAAAGCAGGGGTTACCTCTTTAACGAGAGCAAGATTCCATCAAAGTTTAGAATGCTATCAATCTTGCACCCTAAGTTTCCTAAACAATGTGTTACATTACTGCCTGTTTACTTATGATTTGCAAGTCTTGACAGCCAGACAAGCCTCACCTTAAGCTTCAGATATTACCAATAGCCCAGACTAATTCATGTAAATTTGTAAGGTTTCCTTGGACTCAGAAGTCTCTTGAGATAATCACTTCCTCCAAAACCTTTGTATTTCCTAACTTGTTTTAGGTTCTCTCCATTCCCAAACCCTAGTCCTAAATTTTCACCAAAGTCCTAGATTTTCACTGTAGTCCCTAATTCCTTTGAAGAATCTAAATCTCTTCATTATCTTTTCTTCCTACCGCTTCTGCTATATTTCATGCCCTCATGCTAATTGGTCTGTCTTTATATACCAACTCCAATTTCTCCTTTCAATCAAGGCTAAACTTGTTTTACTGCATGTTTTATCTAACACCAATAATTACTATCCACAAGGTACATACAAGACACACATTATTATCAAAATGGTAACCAAAGTTATAACACTATCAAAGTTCTGTGATTTTTGCATTGAAGATTCTGAAACTTCTTTGGAGGCTGTTTAGACTAAGAAACTGAAAGACCCTAGCAACTGTCAAATCACAAGTGACAAAATTTTAGTTGGCTATTAAAACCATTCAGGCAAAATGACTATGTATTTCATAAATTTATTTTCTAACAAAACACATCTAAAAATTTGCTCCTGGTTACCAAACACAGTTACAGTTCCATGGTTTTATGAAGCCTATTCACTCAACTGACAAAAGTAGCAAAGAATAGTGATTAAGAGCACAGAACAAAGAGTCAGGCTGCTGAGTCTGAAATCTTTACTGGACAACGCACTAGTTTCAACTCTGCGTAAGTTACATAACCACTGTCAGAAATCAGTTTCCTCATCTTTAAATATCAGAACCTACCTCTTACAAACATCATAAAGATTAGTATTTTTTGAAGTTCTTATAAAAGTGACTAGCCAATACGTTCTGCGTGTCTGACATTTACAAGAGCCAATCAATACACCAAGTACTTAAAAATGGGAGTACAATGATTGGCCAAAACATAAAGTCAACATTATATGCAGTCTATAAGGAAATACAGACACAAGTTAATCATAAAAATATGAATATACAACTGCAAACTGAAATAAGAATTAAAAAGGAATAATAATGTTTAAAAATATTAATACAGTCATGCAATCTCTTTATAGGAGGAGAGGAAACTAAGTAACTCAAATTTAGGGGGGTTTCTCTTTTCCAAACTTAACCACTAATCTTACTTTTATTAGGAAAGTTTTAAAAAGTGATAATTTAACAATCCAATCTCTTGAACAGTATCTCTGCTTAGTCCAAAAGTAATGGCCAGTTAAATTATTTTGACACAATCTTTAAGCAATAGAAAACTAAATTTTTTTTTTTTTTTTTTTTTGAGTAGGAGTCTCACTCTGTCACCCAGACTGGAGTGCAGTGGCCGCTCCCAGCCACCGCAGCCTCGACCTGCTGGGCTCCGGCGATCCTTCCGCCTCAGCCTTCCAAGTAGCTGGAACTACAGGCATGTGCTACCACGCCCGGCTAATTTTTTGGATTTATTGTAGAGATGAGGCCTCGCTTGCCCAGGCGGGTCTCGAACCCGCGGGCTCAGGCAATCCACTCACCTCAGCCTCCCAAAGGTGCGGGATTACAGGCTGAGCCACCGAGCCCGGCTGAAAACTAAATTTTTAAGG
>CAUYQG010115938.1:0-15131 GCA_963574415.1 Tarsius wallacei | reverse complement strand
ATAATGTGGCTCAATCAAAAGGTCATGCTGGGCTCTCATTTCCTGGGCTCTTTGATGTGGTCCTGGCCTGTACCAGACAAAAGCCAAAACCGCAGTCAGAGGGAAATGGGAACAACGAGTTTCTAGTGTTAGCTTGTGTTCATCCCTGTCTGGAGTTTTCATGCTTGAGCTAACAGAAGGCTGTAATGCCAAAGGGAGAGGTAATGAGGTCACGGCTCCCGAACGCACTCTAGTAGTCTCGGGGTCAACAGCCCCCCTGATTCCTAACGCTCAGTGGGCCTCCTCGGCCGGCTTCCAACAGTATTTTCCCTGCCCTCCCCCCTTTGATTAAGTTGCTCATCAATGAGGGGGATAACTTTTACTTCTCTTTGCTCAATCCCCTATTGTTCTTTATGTCGGTCCTCTGGATTTGTTCAACTTTGAAGCTGGACTTGGGTTGGGACCTGTGCTGTACTTTTGCAGTTTCGAGATTTGATTAAGGTCTAATTGGGGAGCTGTGATTCAGATGGTATCCTTAGATCAAAGTATCCACTGACTGGTGTGTGGGCCCCCTAGAACTTGCTTCCCACTAGCTTACAATCTGTCCATGCAATGGGAGCATATGTATGCCCTCTGAAACCAAAATGAGATAAGAAAAAGGAAAAGAATGGGGGAAGAGAGACAAAAGGAAGATGAAGAAAAATAAGAAAAACAAACAGGCACACTAACAAACAGATTAATAAACAAAAATAATTTTTAAAAAAACCAAAAAATCAAAGATGCACTCTCTCTCAAATATACCCATATATAAAAATTATTAAAAAGTGGAAGAAAAAAGGGACAAGTCAAATCTTCAAATCTTCAATCAAATCAAAGAAGTCACTCAGAAAGATATATGTGAAGAGAATGGGCAAAACCAAACAAAACAACAGAAAACTCCCTCTTGTGGACGTGTTGAAACCTCAGGTTTCTTTCCCTCTTTTTTTTTTTTCTTTTACTGGCATGTTTCTAACACAGTTGCTTTTGACTGGGCTCTGGTTGCTAGCCTCTCTCCTCTGCTCTCAGCCCATAGGCCCATTGGGTTGCTCTCTACTGGGTCAGATGCCTCATGGACTATTGGGAGTTTGGGAGAGTGAGTCAGATCAGGACTCATCCCCACCTCGGCCACTGCTAGTTCTCCCAATCTGGCTACATGCATTTGTGCTTGATCCAGTGTGGAGGATGTGGCATCTGTCTCTCCTGTATCCTGCACCCAGATTATCCTCCCTGGGCAAACAGTGACTATTCCAGAGGATTGCAGAGATTGTCCCTCAGCCTCAGAATGCAGGATGGCCAGAATCAAGGGAACACAGAAGATCCCTGCCTGGTTCCAGGGCAGAGAAAATGGCATCACCTGTGTCTTTGGTATGTGATGTGTTTCTTACCCATTAGATTAGCCATTCTATTTCTGAATATCTTGTCTTGACATGGCTTATGGTAGTGATTTAGTACATTTCTGATAACTGATTAGAAGAATGATGATGATTTGCTGACACATTGAGTGCCCTCCTCTGAGAAGTAAGACTGCCTTGTCTCCCACTCTCATCCTCTTCAGTAAGGCAAGACTCCAACCTAAGCAGAGCTAAGATACAGTTTTCTGGAGCAACTCAATTGCAATTATTTACTAGATTGTAATATATTTTTAAAATAATTTTAAACATCAGTGGGCTCAGCAGAATGTCATTTTTACTGGTCTCTTCGCTGGCAATTCTGTGCTTTATAATCTCAAGAGTATTGAGATAATCATTGCCATATTATTATCTGAGCTTAGAAAAAAAATTAAAAAGAGTAGAAAATATGCTTGACTTTTTTTAAGGATCTCCTACAGCAAGTTAAATTATAAATGAAAAAATATAAGCTACTTGAATATGATGTTATTACAAAATACAGCTATTATTGTAAATGTACTATGGAGCCCTGTGGTAGTGGCTGAGATGATAATTTCATTCTAAACTGCAGTTTTCAATGGCTTATTTAACATGAACTCTCAATTTACACTGTTGACTGAAACTTCTCAAGCTTGTTTTTAATCCCCAAGGGGAATTTTATAAAGTGATGAGACAAAAATCCCTTTTCCTGACTTATTCAAGCTTGGTAAAAATGATTTTCCTCCAACTATTACAAATTTCAGAATATTTCTGCCACTTACACAATTTTAAAATGGTTTCCAAACTTTGTCCTTTACATGGGCATCTTTCCTAGAAAGGACAGTCTCTGTATTAATAAAGTTTACTCAAATTTAAAATTGTTAAGCATTATGGGAAATTAACATTGTAATTGTGGAAAATGTTTTCTTAGTGTAACTCCTATCAGACCATTATGGTAAACTGATACTAAAAGGATGCCAAATTTAGATTATTTTGTTTTGTAAAATACTCTCTATCAATGGGTAGTCAGTTTATTAGTTGGAGGACTTGTGATTAATTTTGATGTCATAGGCCTTTATTTGATATTCTCATTTGTGTTATTTATCTTGATCCTATTGTTTATCAGCTTTTTACTACTCTCTTAGATCCCTCTAAACCATGAGCATCTGGTTACTATAGTTTGTTTGTGCTTCCTGAAATTGCCATCATTATTCAGAAACTCATAGATGTGTAACACACAAATATGGATTATGGTTGGTAACTGCTGACATAGGAGATTTTTCTGATGTTGCTTCAACATTCTTTACATTGAGACTGAGCCAGGTTGCAAGGTGGCTAATTAAAGTGCATGCCAAGATCCGGCTGGGGAGTAACTAACTTCAGGAGTAAGAAATACTCGATAGTAGAATAAGAAAAGGTTTATTTTTTGAAGAGCATCTCTAAAATTTCTCTTGTTTGATTTGAGATCTGTGACAGAGATCAGAGAACTGTTTAAACACTTATTTCTTCTTTGTGATCAGAACTTGACTAGGCTTCTCAGCTTCACTTGTAGGTGGGTACAGTCATAGAAGTCAGTGGGAAATATACATGCCCCTCCCAGACCTGGCCCAGTAGAGACTCCCTATGTCTTCAAGCCTTGATGCAGATGAGTACAGTGACCATGAAAACCACAAAGGAAAGCCGGTGGACTTAGAAAATGAGAAGATTCTGGAACTCTGAATCACAGCTTGAAATACCCACTCAAAACAGTGGGCTAGAATATATAACAGAAAAGGACATCAATTTGGGACTTTGCATCCGAAGTTATTTTGTGTTAAGACACTGAAATTTTGATTATTCTTGTGACAACAGCTAGCATTACCCAAATTCCTTCAGTACTATATAACACAGATCAGAATAACAATCTCTTATATAAGGTAGAAATTTATTTCTCACTTATGTAATAATCCAAAGTGGAATTCCCAGTAGGGAGAAGGTTACTCTTATCCACAAAGTAACCCAAGGATCTAAGGACTTACCGTGTTGCTCAGACATCTTGCCATCATCATTTCCTATGGTTTATTCTTATTTTTGTGGTTCTGGATCACACACTCATCATTATCATATCCATGTCTCACATGCTCAAGAGACAAATGAAAAAGAAATAGAGAGTATGCCTTTTTCCTTTAACAGTAATATTTGGATATTACATACATTCTTTCCACTCATCTCTCTTTGCTGGGAACATAGTCACATAGCCAGAAAGGCATAAACTTGATGGTTCTATCACTTAAAAGGAAGAAAGGTGCAGACGATAAAGTGGGACCACTAACAATCCCTCTTGCACACATTGTTGAAATTAACTTTTGGCACATTTCTGAAGTCCCATCACCTGGGGAAAAATAGACTCAACTTTTCTACTTTGGCCACTCAATCATAAGGCAGATTCTAGCAGTCAGAAGTATCTTATCATCTGCATTCACTTCATGGATATCCAGTGTATATCCTGCTGTCCAGATTGAGATCATCAGTGACTCGATGTGACTACATTAAAAGCAAATGTCACCACAAATTTTTGAACCCTTTCTCAAAGCACATGTGTGGAGAGTACAAGACCAGAAACATACTTAGAACTTATGAGAAAGTATTATTCTCATGATCGTCTTCTACAAGTTCACCTATCTCCTGAAATGAGCTAAAGTGGTTTGGAGATGAGCTGAGGATGATAATTATTTTTTTGAGTGTGCAATTTAAGTTCAAGTTTACTTTTTTTTCTATTAAGGATATTTATTAAGTTTCATATAACCCATAACACCAAAGAGGAGAGAATACAAAATCACAATCTCTCAACATTAAAGCTCTTTTTGTTCTTTTGCCACCTTAGATTTAGGCTTCTGAAATATGAATAACAAAGCATGGTTCACTTAATTCTTTCATTTTATAGACATTTCTAAAGGATCTGAAGGTGATAAAGTGACTGGTAGCTTAAGGTGGTAGGAGTGAAATGCTATGGGAACAAGAGTGAGGTGGACATTTGTTCTGGGACTGGATTTAGAGCAGGGAAAGATTTCAAGGGTATCTTGTCTCTAGTGTTTTCTGATGGTCCTGTAGGCCTCAACTCTTTGAGCAGAAGTGTTATTTTATCACAGTTTAGGATTTCTATTTAATCTTTAAAGTGAGTAGTGGTGAAATGGAATTACAACTCCTAGTTTTGAAAAAGCCAGGATGGCTCCATTTCTACACTTTGTTCATACCAGGTCATTTAATCTGCTGTTTCTTTGCACAGACATCTCTTATAACTTGGGGTGTTTCGGGACTCTGTCTCTAGGAATGGATACTTAACTGCAAACCAGTTTTGGATGCTTTTCCAACTTTCCCAAAGCACAAGCTTTCTCTCCCATTGCAGTCAGTATTCAGCAAACGACAATGGGGAGATGCTAGAATTTAATGAGTCTGTTGAAGGTAAATACTTTTTTATGAAACTTAATTGTGTAGATAAGTAGGTACAAAGCATGGCCCATGAATTGAAGACATCTTCAACCAGGATACAACGTTTTAGGGAATGCTCTATAAAAGGTCTGTATGTCACAGCATTTTGAAGTTAGTTTTGACTCTGCTAATAAACATGTGATGTCTGGAAATTCTTAGGGTTTCTGGTATAAAATGAGAAGATTAAAAGGTATTTATCCTGCAATTCTTTCCTATCTGAGACAAGATGGTTTATTTAAAAGGACTCAGATCTAAGCCACCCTAAATATGGGTGACTTAAGAAATGAGCCAACTCAGTCGGAGCCATTTTTTAGAATGTATACAATGACCAGCCCCATGATTAATCTCATATTCCTGAATTCTGTAATGTAAGTTTCTCACTTCCAGAATTATTATCTGTCGTTGGATTCCAGTTGAGAAAATTCACTTATAAGGACTCTTCCTGTCTATTACCAATAAAAACTACAAGTATCTAATACTCCCCTTCTTCTGAGTGCTGCCCATACTCCCTGTGATAGAGATATACAGTTGTGTTTTTTGTCCAGCTTGGGTTGTACTTAAGCCTTTCGATGTTGAGTTCTGTGATTCTGATTCATAATTAAAACTTCAAACCATGTGGTAATTCTGAAGATTTCTAGGGAGCAAAAATCAGCTAAGAACAGCCTAGCATTCTGTAATCAGAAATAGGAGGCTCATTTTGTACCCTAATATCATGTAGTCAAGCAGAGAAGAAGCTACCAAGAGGAGCATTTTTTAACAAGCTCTTCATAATTTGCAGGCTGAGCAATTTACAGAGTAAAAAGGACACAACATGACTCTGTATTTTTAGTCACCCTTGGATTTGTGGAAAACAATCCTTAAGATGATCGCTTTTGATGATGAAGAAACCAAATCAAAAAAGAAAAAAAAATTGGATAGCAACTTCAAATAATATGCCTGTGAGACGAATAAATAAAGATTAATGGGAGAAAAAGGTAAAATTGTTGAAGTTTGAGCCTTGTTAAGGGACATCAGAGCATGTGAGAGAAACAACACAAAAAATTATAGTTACTGGTAAAGAGTAGGTACAAGGAAATGAAGAAACGTTTTGGAAAATTTATGTTGAATTTCATGTCTGGGAAAGAAACCTGCAGAGAGTAAACTTGTAAATGACAGTCATTCGAAGGTTTATACCCTTTGAAGGCTGAAAGAGGATAACTGCATAAATTAAAAAATAGTCAGCAAAAATAATGAAAATAAAAAGCAGCTAAATCTTGGCTTGAGAGACATATATTTTACCTACCTGTGTTGTGTAGGACATAGTCACTAAGAAGGAATTCTCTAATGGATGCCCTTTAGTGATGCTTTTCTTACCAAAAGGTGGCTTTTGTGACGATATTTTATTTTTAAGGTATAAGAAGACAAAGGAGTGAGAATACAATATTTCTGATATTTGAAAGCTTGCATGGAGAAGGCTTTCCACTAAGACAAATAGCCCCCTCTTATTTATTTTTTCCTAACTTGTCATTGTGAAAGTGTTTTTCCATGTAGTTTGCTTCTTTAAACTCTATAACTTCTGTTTTCTTTCTGTGATGCCTTCATCATAATGCATAAGCAAGACTACCAGGGTTGAAGAATCCAAAATACTTTCTGTTGTCATGTTAGTTAAGACGCTTAGCTGAAAGTGTCAGAATGCCCAAATGAAAGTGGCTTGCCCAACAGAAGTTTGTTTGCTCACATGCACCTCTAGTCTACTTGGACCAATGCTCATGGACACAGAATGGCTGCCTGTCAAGCAAAATGTTTTCCTACAGAAACTTCCAGAAGTGGAAGAAAGGGCCATGGCCTCAGATTCTAATTCTCTTTATCTGTCAAGAAGAAACCTCAGGAAGGAGTATGAAGGAAGAAGCAGACATTTAAAAATTCACAAGGACACTCTTTCACCTCTTCCCCATGCAAACCCTAAAGCTAAATTCTTCAAAAGTAAATTAAATCATGTAGACAACTAGAACTCACTTTGACTAGATTTAGTATCGAGATTTCTTTTAAAGATAAAGTAGCCATCTCTTATAGATCTGATTTGCAATAGAGTAGCTCAAAATGTATCACCTCTGGTGGAAGCTTTCAAGTTTGAGAGTAGTCCTTCTCAGGCCTTCATAAATGCTTTGGCTATTTGTGTGCTTGTGGGAGATAATTAAGACAAGAACATTCAACATTTTCTTTTGTTTTTGGTTGGTAGTTTCTCTTCTGGTGTGCTCAAAGGACTAGCTTGGTCTATATTTCAAATGAATTTCCAATAATTTGACTTTTCCTAAGGGGTTCTTTTTTTTGGCACTTAGCATTTATTTGGAGTTCTTTTGAATAAATAGTTCTCCTGTGTAAACTTATTGCGAGTTTGTTGAACTGTATGTTTTTAAGTAAATGAAAATCTGTAAATCTGTTCCTAATGCAATCTGGCAGGAATGAGTTAAATCCAAAATCTTTGTGATGGAAAGGCATAAAAAGGTAAATCCTCACAATGGGATTTTTACATAGTTCACCATTCATGTAATATTAGTCTATAACATGAAAATGAGTTACATCTTTGTATGCTAATAGCAAGTTTTTTTATTACCAGCTATTCATGTAGAAGCATAATCAATCCTAGCATGCTGAGTGGTTCCTGGATATTGAGTTATTTCCAGGAGACATTTATTAATGTATTCAGGTTTGCACAGTAAATTAAGTACATCCATGAAAGCTATAGAAAGGGGTGATTAAACTTTAATGCATGATTAGTAGTATTTTAATTAGCCATACATTATTCTGAAATCCTATACCAACTAAAATTCATAATAGTAAAAAGTTGAACATCTGTCTCTTTTCTGTCATTTTGGGAAATAAAGTAATGTCTTTTCCTCATTTTTTTTCTAGCCAGGTGGATGTTTGAGTTTATTGATTTAAGACATTTAAATGAGTGCCCGAGCTAATTCATATCCCTCATGTGTTTTGAAAATCTCTTTTCGTTTTTTGTGCACTTACTACCTTTTCTGTTTAGACATCTACATCAGTGAATAATAGTATTAAGTTTCTCGTTAATATTCAGCATGGCTTTAAACCTAGGTCCTAGGGAATGAGAACAGACTCCTTGAATTTGCCTCGTGTTCTCATGAAGAAGTGTACTTGTTGGACAAAGTGAGTCACTATTTTTATTTATATAACCCTTCCCACAACTTCACTTTCTAGTAAAAAAATAAAAAAAACTTTTGATAGTAAAAATAACACAGTGTCACCAAGTTAAGTCACCAAAATACCTGTTGTTTCAGAATACAGATACAGCCACAATCTGTAAATTGTGGGTTTATTTTTGGAACATAAGACATAGCAGCTTGGTTGCTGTACTTTTTCAATTTATAAACACTCCGTAGTATATGCTTATTTAAGTCAAAAATCCTCAGTGAAGTGGAGGAAGGGATGTGTAAGGTCTAAACATGAGTCCTAGATCATCACATACAGTTTGAGAAAAAGGTATATGTAACTTTTGCAACTCCCACCTTCTCTCCATATATGCTAATCCCGGCACACTGGGGCACGGTACTTAGGAAATATCTGAGTTAGAGATCTTGTAAGGAAGACTTTGAGATCTACTAAGACACTAATTCCATTTGGAAGTATTAATACATTTTGAGATATTTGATAATTTCATTTTTCTTCTTGCATATGGCCCCTCTTGGGGACTGTCTTTAAGCATGGGGGCAATGAGACCAGTATGATAATAATACTTAAGCTTAGTAAATGAAGAATCACAGAAGTGTTACAAACATTAAGATCAGCAAAATATCTGCAAGTTGACACGACTCAATTCAAAAGTTTTATGTTTCCTCCCCTCGCTACTTTCTCTAACATAGCATGTCGAAAGAACATAAAATTTGATCTATTGAGCTAGTCAGATCTCTTAACAGGCTGAATAAATAAAGGAAGCCCCATTACAATAATTGTCATCTACCAGTTTTGGTGCCTTATTTCTCCCACTTGCGAGTTCCATAGTGAATTTTTAAAACATCCTCATAATCTTAATTTTTAAAAGACCTATATTTATTTTGGGCAAAGACAATACATCAACACAGTGGTTTTGGGCAATTTGAGATTAGTTGATTGATGCTGAGTTTTATGGTTAATGCTTTTTTGGCCTTGGATCATGCGTTTAGTTCTATCTCTGTCATGTTCTGTTTGCTTACATTTTGGAGGTTAATTTTCATTTCAAGATGTTTTATGTTTATTTTTTGTCTTGCTTTGTAATTCATATGTCCTTTTCTACCCTCAAAATCAAGACTGTAAACACATTTTCCCACATGTTTTGGACTTAGAAAGTCATCTCAGTATATAAAAGGCTGAAAATTGGAATATGTGCAAAGTGAAATCTGTTTTTCTCTTCACACCCCTGAGAAGCAAAAGCATCACTGTTAACTGCTTGCAGTATAGGCAGGGATGTGAACTCACAGGGCTGTCAGGAGCACGTGGATGAGACTGGTGCCTCAGGAGAGGCAGCCTTGTGTGCTCTATCCTTAGGAAGATGTTGTTGCCTAGATGATGACCTCTTCTTACTCTATTTACTGTGTTAAAATGTCACAAGGTGCAAGAAGCCAAATGGACTGAAGCCCCACTGTAAGCCAAGTGGGTCACAGGGTAAGCAATTTGCCTAGCTTCAACTCAGCAAAGCTCAGATGAGTGCTAGCCTGAAAGCATACAATGGATGCTTTAATGCTAGTACCATCTTAAAGTTCCTGAGAACTTTTGTTCCCCACACACTCTGCCTATGAAGCCTGCCTATTACCTCCTTTCTTTCTACTTTCCTATCTTGAAAAAGGACTAAAAAGATGACAAGAAGCTCTGATCAATAAAGTACATAGTTCTGACCTAGATATTTTCATGGAGGAAAAAAGAGAAGGCAAAACTCTGAAGAAAGCCAGGAACCAAGACTAAGTTTTCACATTTATCTTTTGAAAAGGAATGGATTTTCAGCTTTTTAAGTGCCAGGAGAAACAGTGAGAAACAAGTGAGATAATGCCTGGGATCCTCTTAGTGCTTGGCACATAGTAAGTGCTTAATGCATGTTTGCTGCTGTTAAGAAAAGAAATGCCATGTGATTTTCAGTGTAAATTTAAGATGCATATCTAAAGGCTATGAGAGTCACCAAGTCTTTGCAGGTCTGTTTTCTGAATTACTGCTCTTTTCTTTTCTTTTTTTTTTTTTATTTTTTATTTTTATTTTTTGAGTTGAGTCTCACTCTATCGCCCAGGCTGGTGTGCAGTGGCACACTCAAGGCCACCCCAGCGACGAACCGCTGGACTCCGGCGATCCTTCTACCTCAAGCCTTCCAAGTAGCCAGAACTACAGGCATGCGCTACCATGCCCAATTTTTTATTTACTGTAGAGATGGGGTCTTGCCAAGTTGCTCGGGCTTTTCTCGAACCCTCAGGCTCACGCAGTCCACTCGCTTCGGCCTCCCAAAGTGCTGGGATTACAGGCTGAGCCACCGAGCCTGGCCTGATCTTTTATTTTCTGAGAGATGAAACTTCACATTGCATGTGGATCACCTGTGTCATAGGTAATTCTGTTATCTCAACTTATAATGCTTTCTTTTTTTTTTTTTGTAGGTCAACTAACAATATGTGCATGTATAATGGAAACCCAGTGAGCATAAGGCTGGCGAGTTAATTTATAGCTCAAATGAGCAAATTCAGTTTTATCTACTTACACACTGTATCACCTAAACAAATATCTATTCTTAACCACAAAAAGTGATGTTTAAAAATACATTTTGCAAGTTGATGGGCATCAAAAGCATCACAGCCAAGATGACATTCCTCGAAGGTTAACAAAATCCCTGGTCCCTAGCTGGGCTCTTGAAGAGTGTAGTTATTCAGTCATCATTTAATACATCGTTTAGCATTGGCACCATGAAAAGTAAATAAAAAATATATTTCTCGAGAAAGAAACTAAACCAGAATGCTAGAAACCACTCACCCATGATCGTTAACAATAATCACCAACATTAAGGCAAATTTAGTCAAGCTAAATAGAATAGAAAAGAACATGGATAAAAAAGTTCAATTATTCTTTTTAATCAGTTCTCAGAAAACTGCCATTTTCATGAAATATCATGAAAAAAGAAAAGACATTTCACAATGGGAAATGAACTCTTTGAAAAAAAATATGATCCTGTGCTTTTTCATTTTTTAATTATATGAGTAAATGTACATTTTAGAAAAGTTGAAAATCAAAAAAATGTCACTAAGACAATAGAAAGTATAATAACTACCCCAAATATTGTTTCATCTGAACAACTTTCCTGTACAATATTTTCAATGTGATTGAGGTTAAAAAATTAGTTTGCTTTATATTATGAATATTTAACCAACGCCATTAAGTATTCTTCTATGTGAATTTTCATGTTGAATGGTAATAGATTGGATTAGTTTTTCAGAATTTTATAAACCAGATTTTTATTTCTTGGATATTTTGGCATTCTTCCATTTTTTTCTAATAATAACAAATTATTATGTTGTTTTAATAACTTTTTTGTGTCAGTATTGGTTGACACACAAGATTTTATGGCAAAAGATTATACCTTATTATACTTACTTTGTATCCTTTAAAATCTATTAATTTCCTTTGGAGGGGGAAGAAACACTGATACATAAAAAAACAAATTTTAAAGTAAAGGGTTACCATTAATTTGTTTTTTAAAAATATGTGAACCTGAATTTCCTGTATTTGTATTGTTTAAAATACAAAGTACATTACAGCTCTTCAGGGGGAATCACATGAAATGTGCTATATTGAGTATAAAGGGTAAAAAAAGGATAGAAAATAGTCTAGCAATTTTGTTTCTTAAAAAATGGCCTTGGCTAGAAAGACCTGTTTTTTTTTGTTTGTTTGTTTTCTCCTGTCAGTACAAAATATGGAAACATTTTCTTCAATTACCTCTTTCTGTATTTCTAGGCAGAGTAATACAGGTTTGTGAATTTGTAAATAAATGAATAGCTTGCCTTTTATTATAAAAACACTTATGTTTTATCTTAATTTTTTTTTTACTGTCTATAAGTATGTGATTGTGTGTGTGTGTGTGTGTGTGTGTGTGTGTGTGTGTTTGTGTATCTTGCCAGCATTTCTTTGGAGTATCAGTTGACTTATACGGTCTTTTTGTGTGTGATTACAGACACTTTCATTTTTATATGTCTACTTTCCTTAGGCTGTCTCCATCTCTGCTCTGTGTTTTATTTCCTAATAGGCCACAGTCAATCTTCATGCTCATGTTTTACCCTTTTGAATATATTTTCTCCTGTGACCTCAAACACAAATTATTGAACTTCAAAGTATTGATTGAACTTCAAATATGCATAGACATTTGTTGGAAGTTGTGGGGCAATGGTTCTCAAACATTAGTGTGTAGGGGAACCACTCTGGGAATGTAATTCAATGCAGGTTATAGGCGACCATTTCCTGAAATGCAGGTTCAGTAAGTTTGGGGTGATACCTGCCAATTTGTGTTTGCACAATGCTCTACATAGTCTAATGTATGTGGTTCCAGAATCACACTCTGACAGACGGTATATTCAAATAAATATGACACCTTGACTTCCATGTGGTTGTTAAAATGGCCAATTTTGAAGAAAGCATCTTAAAGTAAGAAGATATTGAGCTGGGTTTTGTGGGTAGAATTTGGTTTGTTTGAGAGAAGGCAACAGTTAATTTTAAAGAGAAACATAGACTGTGCTCCAGACCCCTCTCATCTTCCATCTTTGCTGCTTGGTGGCACCTCTGTGGCACCTTCTTTTGCTTGCATCCTGTTGACTGCCTTTACTTGATACTGTCTAGTCCATGAGTGTATCACTTTTTAAATAATTAGCAAGACAGAAGAGAATGGATAAGAAATTTCATATCTAAATCATAACAATGGGAGTACCATATTAGATAAATAGGGAATTAAAAAAAAATTATCTAGTAAGATCTCTACTAAATAGATATCTCGTTCTCTGTTAAATGGATCTCATATTTACTTTTAAGAGAACAGATGTAATATATGAAAGCAAAATGGTGAAGGAGAGAAGACTTGAAGGTAGTTAATGCCACCAATAAAGACCTATTATGTACACTAAGCTATTTTCATTCAAGATTTCTTGTTATTGGCAACCAAAACAAAAAATCAAGAAACAATCCTGGTCTCTAAAACTGCTTGATTCTCAGTGTTATTTCCCAAAGTTTCTGTATTTTATTTCTGTTGAGTTTAAGTTCCATCTACAATTAACAAAGGACATATTTAGCGGGTGCCTTTTACTCACTATTTTCGGTAATTCATAGTTGTCACTTGAATATGTTGACATCATCTTTCTTACTTTTACGTATCTTATATGGGACATAGTCATAGTTGTAAAAAATAGCAGACTGGGATATTATCAGTAAATTGTTTTTAGTTATTTATCTTTTGGATTAGCTGAAATAATGGGCACCTATCCTGTGATGTAAAATGTGGGAAATCAATTAATGTCATTAACTTAAGTATCTAAATTGAGTTGATTTTTTTCACAATTCACTTTAATTGAATACCAATGAAAGAAAACATGGCCTAATGCTTGAATAGAAGCCATTGTAATAATGTTGAGAACTAGATAATTACTGTATAATTAGTATTGATTCGGACTGTAAGAAAACCAGTATCACCTAATTTTATGGCTGTGGATATCACATGTTTCTTCTTAAAATCTTAATGGACTTAGGATTCTGGTCAAGAAGGTAGAGAAAGCCTTTAGATAAAGTTGAAAAATGGCATTTCATCTTTTTTTAAGAAAAGATCATGCTGGATGCAACTCAGAAAAACTTTTTGTGTCTTAGTAATTATATTGCTGCTTTATAGCTTAAAGGAAACAAATAAGGCTTTATCTAATTGCTGAAACAGGCATAGAATGCAATTTTAACTAGATAAAATTTTATTTTTGAATTATTTTTAAGCATTGAGTATTTATTAAAATATTGAATTATGTTATGAAAAAATGAGGTACTTTCCCTCATTTCTAATAATAAAGAAATGTAATGGAAGTCAGGAGCCTAGGATATCTATCTATCTCATCATGCAATCTTTAGGGCCTAGAACTACTACGCTTGTCATACAGTAGTTAATCAAAACTGCCCAAATGAATGAATGTTTCTGATTCTGTTACCTTTACGGGATATAAAAAGATGCAAGTTCTTTTTTCTGTAACTAAATGTAACTTCTATTTGAAGCCCTTGTTCCTTTGGAACAGATAAAACATATTCTTAATAAATTCTAGATACATCCTGGGTCTCACTGGAGTTATAGTTATGTTCTCAGGTGTTTATGTAGTGTCAAGATATTGAGTTGGCTATCTCACCCTCAGGGTCATCTGTAAGTGAGGGTATCCTATGAGGTGCCCATTAGCCTGGCTGATCCCCGGCTCTCGGTGCATGCAGGGCCCTGCTGAGTCTGCCTCTGGCTTTCATTTCACAAAGGCTGACTGAGCCCATGCTGCAGTCTCCCTTTCATGCAACAAAATCCTGGAAATGATAGAGAAGATGTTCTAAATAAATAAACAACAGGTATCTGAATAGCTGAGTTCAAAATAATATTTGGAAACATTTGTTGGACCGAGAACTGTAAAGAATCCTCAAAATGTAGGACTGGATTGGAGAGGGAACCCTCTGCTGGGGCCCTTTGTGGTTGCCTACGACCATGGGCCTAGGCCGGGGGCAATGAGGGGCTGACTCTCCGGAGCAGGCAGCCAGGTCACACTCTTACTGGGTTCTCACACTCACTGTGGTTTTCTCTGCCTAGTTGAGAGGAGCCAGTGTGGGAGCTTGATTTCAGGGGGCTTGGGTGGTGCCTAGGGTGGTGTTCATGGAGCAGGTGGGTGTCCACAGCCTGAAGGAATACAGTGTATCCATGCCCAGGTGACCCGCTCTGCCAACAGCAGCTTTCTATCACTATCCTTGAATACTCTGTCCAGGTGCCTACAAAAGCCTCTGACCAACAAGTGTGAGACATACACAGACACAGGGGTCAGTCCGAAAGGTGATTTCAACTTTAAATAGAAGCACACAGTCAAGAATCTGCAAACACTTGTGAAAAGTCTACACTCTAAAGAAAAGTAACAGCCGGCCTCGGTGGCTCAGCCTGTAATCCCGCGCCTTGGGAGGCTGAGGTGAGTGGATTGCCTGAGCCCGCGGGTTCGAGACCCGCCTGGGCAGGTGAAACCTCATCTCTACAATAAATCAAAAAAATTAGCCGGGCGTGGTAGCGCA
>CAUYQG010115937.1:0-26479 GCA_963574415.1 Tarsius wallacei | reverse complement strand
GTTGATTCTTCCAATCCATGAGCTTGGAATATTTTTTCCATTTGTTTGTGTCTTCTTTGATTTCTTTGGACACTGTTTTGTAGTTTTCATTGTAAAGGTATTTCACTCCTCCAGTTAGGAAGATGACAAGGTATTTCATTTTTTTGTGGCTATTGTGAATGAGATTGTACTTTTTAATTTGGTTCTCTGCCTGTTTGTTGTTGGTGTATAAAAATGTGACTGTCTTTTACATGTTGATTTTATACTCTGAGACTGCCAAAGTCCTTTATCAGCGCAAGGAGGTTTTTGATGGATTCTCTTAGGTTTTCCAGGAATAGGTTCATATTGTCTTCAAAGAGGGATAACTTAACTTCCTCGTTTCCTATTTGGGTACCCCTGATTGCCTTCTCTTTTCTGATTGCTCTAGCTAGGACTTCCAAAACTATGTTGAACAGGAAGGGTGAGAGTGGGCAGCCTTGCCTTGTTCTGGTTTTCAGGGGAAATGCTTCCAATTCCTGTCCATTTAGTAATATGTTGACTGTGGGTTTATCATAGATGGCTTTTACTATTTTGAGGTATGTTCCCACTATACCTAGGTGTTCAAGGGTTTTTATCAAGAATGGATGCAGATTTTGTTGAAAACCTTTTCTACATCTAATTATAGAAACATATGGTTCTTGTTTTTACATCTGTTGACGTATTTAATTACATTTATAGTCTTGAGAATGTTAAACCAGCCCTATAACCTGGGGATGAAGCCTACTTGGTCATTGTGGATAATTTTTGAGATGTGTTGTTAGATCTGATTTGCTAGAATCTCGTTGAGAATTTTTGCAACTATGTTCATCAGGAATATTGGCCTGTAGTTCTCTTTCTTTGTTGGGTCTTTGCCTAGGGTATTAGTATCATGTTAACTTCGTAAAATGACATGGGGAGAGTTCTGTCTTTCTCGATTGCCTGGAATACTTTCAAAAAGGTTGGTATCAGCTCCTCTCTGTATGTTTTATAGAATTCTGCCGGAAAGCTGTCTGGTTCAGGGCTTTTTTTGTAGGTAGTTTTCTTATGATGGAGTCAATTTCCCAGGTTTTTATTGGTCTATTTAGGGTCTCTGTTTCTTCTTGTTTGAACCTTGGGAGGTTGTGTGATATCAGAAAGTTCGCCATTTCATTTAGGTTTTTAAATTTGTTTCCATACAGGTGTGCATAGTAATCTCTGATAATCTTTTGTATTTTTTCAGGATCAGTTGTTACCTGAACTTTTGCATTTCTGCTTGTGTTGATTTGGGCTTTTTGTATCTTTTTCTTGGTCAATTTGACTAGGGGGTCCATCAATCTTGTTTATCCTGCTGGGCTCGGTGGCTCAGCCTGTAATCCCATGCCTTGGGAGGCTGAGGTGAGTGGATTGCCTGAGCCCGCGGGTTCGAGACCCACATGGGCAACTTGGTGAGCCCTCATCTCTATAATAAATCAAAAAAGTAGCCGGGCGTGGTAGTTCCAGCTACTTGGAAGGCTGAGGCGGAAGGATCGCTGGAGCCCAGCAGGTCGAGGCTGCGGTGGCCGGGAGCAGCCACTGCACTCCAGTCGGGGCGATGGATTGAGACTCCAACTCAAAAAAAAAAAAAAAAAATCTTGTTTATCTTTTCAAAGAGCCAGCTTTTTGTTTCATTGATATTTTTCTATGATATTTTTGTCTTCTATGTCCCATATTTGGGCTTTTACTTTGGTGATCTGGGCTCTTCTGCAAAGTTAGGGTTTGGGGGGGGGGTCCTGCCTTTTCAGCTCCCTTTGGTGACTTGTTAGGCTATTGACTTATGATCTTTCTATTTCGTTGATTATGTTCGTAGAGATACAAATTCCTCTCTTAGTACTGCTTTAATGGCATCCCAGAGATTTTGGTAAGATGTGTCTTTGTTTTCATTTGTTTCTAAGAATCTTTTAATTTCTATTTTGATTTTTGTGTTTAACCAAGAGTTGTTCGGCATTGTACTGTTTAGTGTCCATGTCTTTGTGTGTTTTGGAGGATTTTGTTTGTGGTGATATTTAGTTTTATTCCACTGTGGTCTGAGAAGGTGCATGGTAGTATTTTGATCTTGTGGAATTTGTTTATGCTTGATTTATGGCCAAGGATGTGATCGATCTTGATGTATATTCCATATGGTGATGAGTAAAATGTATATTCCATAGTTGTTGGGTGGAGTGTTCTATAGGTAGCTGTTAAGTCCATTTGGTGAAGCATCAAGTTAAGGTACCAGATCTCCCTATTGACTTTTTGCCTTGATGATCTATCTAGGGTTGTTAGTGGGGTATTTAAGCCTCTAGTTATGATAGTGTTAGTTTCAATATCCTTTCTTAATTTACTTAGTAGTTGCTTTATAAATCCAGGTGCTGCTGTGTTGGGTACATGTATATTTAGGATGGATATTTCTTGTTGATGGATTGAAACTTTTAATCATTATGTAATGTCCTTCTTTATCTTTTCAAATTTTCGATAGCTTGAAGTTTGTTTTGTCTGATATTAAAATCACAACTACTACCTTTTTTGTTTTCTGTTTGCCTGAAAGTTTGTTTTCCATCCTTTGAGTCTGTGGGTGTCTTTTGTAGTGAGATGTGTTTCCTGGAGGTGGCATATTGTTGGGTCATGGTTTTTTTTTTTTTTAATCCAGTTTGCCATTCTGTTCTTCAGTGGTGCATTTAATCCATTGACATTCACGCTGATTATTGAAATGTGAGAGTTTATCCCTGTCACGAGGTTCTTAAAAGGCTATTTTGGTTTCTTTAACTTTTGGGTTGATATACGTGTGTGTTTTTATTTTTGTAGTCATGAGATGTTTTATGTTGATTCGATGTTTTCCTGCATTCTTGGGAAATGCATGGATGTTCTTTCTTTGTCTTTTTTGTTCTTCTGTGCTTAATACTTTCTTGAGCATCTCCTGTAGAGCTGGTCTGGAAGCAGTAAAATCTTTTAGGGATTGGAAATCTGGGAAGGATTTTAATTCTCCATCACTGATGAAGCTGAGCTTGACTGGGTAGGAAATTCTTGGTTGAAATTGTTTATTTTTGAGGACCTTGAAAATTGGACTTCACTCCCTTCTAGCGTGTAGTGTTTCTGCTGATAAGTCTGCTGCTATTGTGATTGTCCTCCCCAGTAGATAGTTTCACATTTCTCTCTTGTTGCCTTTTGGATTTTTTCTTTTATGCCTACTTTGTGTAGGTGAACTGCTATGTGTTGGAGTTTGTCTTCTCATTTGATGTATTACTCTCTGAATTGTCATTTGATGTCTTATTCTCTGAATCTCTTGTGTTTGGATGGTCACATCTCTGGTGAGGTGGGGACAGTTTTCTCAGATTACCTCCTGGAATACGTGTGCCAAGGTGTTCTTCATTTCCCTTTCTTCTTCTGGGATACCAATCAGGAGTAAGTTTGGCCTCTTGATATAATCGCACATCTCTTGGAGGCTTTGCTCTTTCTTTCTGAGTTTTCTTTCTATGTTTTTAACATAGATCAAGTAATTCCATGTTTTGTTCTTCAGGTTCTGAGATTTTTCTGCTTGGCTGATTCTGCTTTCCATGCTTGTCATCTTGTTATTTATTTCCTGGATGAAGTATTTTATGGCCAAAATCTCTGTTACAAGTATTTTCTTTCTTTCTTTCTTTCCTTCCTTCCTTCCTTCTTTCTTTTTTGAGTTGGAGTCTCACTCTGTTGCCCAGGCTGGAGTGCTGTGGGTTCGACCTGCTGGGCTCTGGTGATCCTTCAACCTCAGCCCTCCAAGTAGCCAGCACTATAGGGGCATGCTACCACGCCTGGCTAATTTTTGATTTATTGTAGAGACAGGGTCTCACCAAGTTGCCCAGGTTGATCTTGAACTTGTGGGCTCAGGCAATCCACTTGCCTTGGCCTCCCAAAGTGCTGGGATTACAGACTGAGCCACTGAGCCCAACCACAAGTATTTTCAGTGTTGCATCTTGTCTTTCTTGAGTCTATTCATTCTTTCCATTCATTCCCTAATCCCTGTTGTATTCTGGGGCCAGTCATTGGTGACTTCCATTGTTTGGGCCCTGAGTTTTGATTTTTTGGGGGGTCTTGCCTCTTGGTATATGTATTACCTGTGTTCTTCTGTTGATTTTTCATTTGTGACAACTCTCTTTTCTCTTTAATTCTGTTATTCAGTGGTAGTGGGC
The DNA here is from genome assembly GCA_963574415.1 of Tarsius wallacei. Classification (NCBI taxonomy): domain Eukaryota; kingdom Metazoa; phylum Chordata; class Mammalia; order Primates; family Tarsiidae; genus Tarsius; species Tarsius wallacei. Next base: position 22,322 of record CAUYQG010115937.1, on the reverse strand, counting down.
AGGGCTTTCACTTCTGTTGTTTGCTGAGCCCTATATTCTGCCCTGATCAGAACCTCCAAATTTGTTCTGATTTGAAACAGGGCTGGGAAGCTTTGCTGTTTCTGTAGTTTTGAGAATCAAATAAGGTGGAAGATGGGGAACTAGTATTCAGAAACGACTTGCAAGTTACAGTGTTCACTGGCTGGTATATGAGACTCACTCCCCACTACCACTCTATATGATGATGCAATGGTTATGTGTGTGTACCCCCTGAGTCCAAGATAAAGGAAGAGTAATAAAGAAAACAGAGGAGAGTAGAATGAAATAGAACAGACAAAAATAATAAAAAATAAAATAAACCACAGAAAAACAAAAGCAAAACAATAACAAAAAAGACAAAAAGAAATTGAAAACCAAAACCAACAGGAGACACACAAAAACACAAAAAACCCAGGAAACTGAACACACACACACACACACACACACACACACACTACAAAAAATGAAAGAGGAAGAAGAAGAAAAAAAGGGGGAGGAATGCAAATCGAACCCCCTCACACACACATTCACTCACACTAAACCAAAACAAAAGAAGAACAAGCAAAAAAAAAAAAACCAAAAAAAAGAGGGAGGAATGCAAATTGAACCCTCACACACACATTCTCACACATACACTAAACAAAAACAAAAGAAAAAGAAGAACAACAACAAAACTCAAAAAATAAGAAACAAAAGAACAAAAAAACATGGCAAGGATACAAATCAAACCCTCACACACACATTCACACACACACTAAATCAAAACAAAAGAAGAACAAAAAAAAGATGTTTAAAGAATTTCTGGGCACTAACCACCCTCTTGTGGCAGAGTCCGTACTTACTCATCTCAGCAGCTCACGGGTAAACCCATCTGCCATCTCCCGTGGGGCTGTAGGCTCATTCACAGTCCCGCTCCACCCCAGCACGTGACCCGGAGGGGAGGAGGGTGTGGTGGGATGGGTGAGGCGTCAGTCCTCCTCTGCTGCTCTCATAAGGTCAGGGCGTCCCCATCCAGCGGGGCGGTGTGGGATTGTCTCCTCCCCAGATGCTGGCAGCGGGCGCCTCAGCCAAGCTTATTCCAGAGTAGAGTTCTCCTAGCACAGCTGCCACCCCGGCTTCACCTGGGTTCACCAGGAGAGCCCTCTCAGTCGTGCCCCAACTGTGTGGGTCTGATGTCCGGAGGATTGCTGGGGAGAAGGGGGTTGGGTCAGCCCAGGACTCACTGCTGTTGTCTTGGAGGGTCTTCTTTGTCCTTTTCTGGTCGCACCCTCTGTCCCACGGCTGGATCAGCGTAGGGGTTGGGGCGTCTGAGACGCCACACTCATCCTGTCCCACCGAAGTTTGTGCTTTCAGGATGTTCCCTCTGGGTCATGATCAACCCCTGAGTCGCTTTTCAAGATGGTGCCGGGGTGCGTATTTTGCCTTCTCTGCCTCTGGCTCCCTTGCTGTGTTCGCTCTGCAGCCCTGGTTGCCAGTGTCCAGCTTGCTGCTGTGGCGGTCGGGCAGCCTGGCGACAGCCGTCACTCCTGGCAGCTTCTCCCCGGGAAAGGGCCTGTTGGTTTTAGAAAGCGGTGCACAGCTTCTACATCCCAGGAGGCACTAGGGTCCTAGCAGAACAGCTGCCGGCAGCAGCCACCTCACCAGGAGAGCCCTGGCCACTTGCTCCCGAGTCCCCACTCCATCAGCTACTCACATGCCCACTTACAAGAAAATTTGTCCATACACTCACTCCCTCACTCACACAGCGACTTGCGTGGTCCGACTGGCTTTGCTGCCATCTTCTTTTCCCCTGAACTTTCATTTCCAAACTTATACTGAGTTCACGCATATTCGTACATTTATTCGATGAATAACTGTTGTGGAGTTCCTGCTGTATGTAAAAAACTTTTTTTTTGCTTGAGGAAAGATTTAAAAAACAAACAAGTGATCTGCTTGGTTGTTAGAAAGGGAGATAAGGTGGGGTGGTGGGTGGCACTCAGGTGGAGAACCGAGTGTGGGGAGCGGGTGAGGGTGTGCCATGGTGGTCAGGACCCGACGGAAGCAAGACCAGGCAGGGTGAGAAGTCCTGCAGTGACAAATCTCCGTAAAAGCCTCAGCTGACCACCAGAGGTGCTCAGAAGGTGGAATGAACCTCCAGGACGGTTTCCCTTGAGACTCAGAGGCCTGGTCCTCTACTCTGTCAATGACTAGTTTGAAAGGAGGTGCCCTGGGAAGGTGAAGTGCTCTCAGCCACTCCCGCAGCTGCTAGCCTCTGAAAGCCATCTGCAGGCAATACCCCAGGGCCCGGCAGTGTGCTGCTCTCCTGAGGGTGGACCTGGACGTGGCGCCCCTGCTCCTGCCACAGACAGAAAACGGTTAGCTGCAGCATGTGTAGAAGGTGACGGTGTCAGAATCTGGTCTCACCAAAGGATTTAGAGAAACATTATCTCTTGTACGAAAACGTCTGAAACAGCTTAAATATTCAACGAGAGGTGACCAGTAAGTTATAAAACAGCCAAACAGGAGAAGATTGTGCAGCCACTAAATATTAAGCTGTTTAAAACAGTTAAGGAAATGGAAAGCTAAGAAAAGGAAGAAATGATATACACTGAACAAACACTTACAGAGATAACAATACAGCTAAGACTGGAAGGAAACGTACCACTCCAATTTAACTTTGTTGGGACTAATGGTGATCTTTTCTGTTGTTCTAGGTCTTGTGTAATGATGATAATCAGAGGCATAACTTTCTGAGAAAAAATAAAACATTATTTTCTTTCTGCTTCCAGGTACTTGCATCCAGAAGGTTTGCCCTCTGACTACACGATCAGTTTTCTCTTCCGCATTCTTCCAGACACGCCACAGGAGCCATTTGCTCTTTGGGAAATTTTAAATAAAAATTCTGATCCCTTGGTTGGGGTCATTTTAGACAGTAAGTATATGTGTTTATATAAGGTCTGCACACACGTGGCGTGAGGGAATGTACATGGCGTGTATTTGTGTGCATGCAGAGTAATACTAAACAGTGGATTATATAGCAGTCAGCTCATTCATTTATTCCCTCATTCTTTGAACAAATACTCCTTAAGTCCCTACTTTGGGCCTGGCACAAGGCTCTGAGACGCAGCGGTGAGCAAGGAGAGGAGAGACAAACAGCTCTAACTGAGACAGGGAAGACCAAAGAAGGAGCGGGGCGCATGGAAGCCTTGGCGGGGAGGAGGACCAAATGTGTATTTTCTGGACATGAAAATGATAAACGCGAGATGGCTCTTTAACTTCCCAGAGGAGACGCCAGATTGCAGCAGCATATTCGGGAAGAATTCTGGGATGGAGATGCTCACTTGGAAGTTGTGTGTGTAGGATGTAGGAGCCACGACACCGGGCAAGATCACTGGAGAGGGAGGCCGGGAAGAGGAGGAGGTTAGGGCTGGGAAATGCCGGTTTGGAGGCTGAAAAGTTGAGGGGCAACCGGTGAAGGAAGCTTCTTAGCTTCGCGCTCTTGGGTGTTGCATGTGGGGATCACTTAAGAGGTTCATCGGCCAGGCTCGGCGGCTCAGCCTGTCATGCCGGCACTTTGGGAAGCCGAGGCGAGTGGACTGCCTGAGCCCGCGGGTTGGAGACCAGCCCGGGCAACTTGGTGAGATCTCGTCTCTACAATAAATGAAAAAAATCAGCCGGGCGTGGTAGCGCGCACCTGTAGTTCCGGCTACTTGGAAGGCTGAGGCGGGAGGATCGCCGGAGCCCAGCAGGTTGTTGCTGGGGTGACCGTGAGCCTGTGTGCCACTGCACTCCAGCCTGGGCGATGGAGTGAGACGCCAACAACAACAACAAAAAAGATCATCATCAAGTTTTTGGTTAGCATCACTGAGTTTTCTAAATCTGGTTCTAGTTTAGGATTCCAGTGAAGCTAGGTACCAAAATTAGAGGCTATTACAAGCATTTGGAGAAAGAAAGTGTTTTACACTTGTTTCCAATTAGTATTTGGGAAAGTATTTTTAGTACGTGGAAATGAATCAACAGCTAAGTATGATATTGTGAAAGCATTTTGCATTGGTATTAAAACTAAAGAAAGCTGTAGATGAAAAGGAAATCAAGTTAGTAACTCCATATACACCCAGGACTTGAAAAATTTCTCAAAGTGATTAAGACTAGCTTGCTTCTTTTGAATCAGAGTGAAGAACTAAACTGCAACGTAGACATAAATTAGTGAAGAAATTCTTTTTTAAAAAATGATAAAGGATTCATTATGACACAAGGAATGTATGACGAGGAAGCCTTTTGTTGGTTTGTTCATAAGAGATGAAGTGTCTTGGGTGGCATAAGTTGCATGTCCCGCGAGAGTTGGTTGCTGCAGCAGGTCAAAAAGACAGAGGACCCGGTTTCCAGCACGTATGGTTTGGTGGGCTCTGTTCTTCCTCTGTCGGCTCGACTCCCAGCTTTGGACAGCCTCCTGGAGAGCTTGGTGGGGATGAGTCTAGGCAGAAAAGTACAGAGGACGGGTGTGTGGGGCTCCTCCCCGCATCACCATAGACGGGGCGAATCCGCCCGTCCGGCCCCCGAAGGTCTGCAGCCGCTGAGGAACTCAGGTGGCTCCTTCCTCTTCCCTTTGTTCTAAGCATGGTTTCAAAACAGCGAAGGTGTTACTTTGCCTGGAGCTGGATTTTAAAACAAGCTATTGATCTGTTTTGATTCTTTCTGAAATGCTGTTCATTTTTTCTTTGAATAGATGGCGGGAAGACCCTCACATACTTCAACTATGACCACAGTGGAGATTTTCAAACAGTTACTTTTGAAGGGCCTGAAATTAAGAAGATTTTCTATGGAAGCTTTCACAAGGTTAGTGATGTCTTGCACACACATATGCTTTTTTCTATTTGCTGTTGGGCAAAGAAATAGAAAGATATTTTTCAAAATTGCATAGGGCTTTGGGCTCCAAATTTCAACGGAAGTGAAAATCGTCTTCAGGGCTTGTTGACAAGGTCTAGAGATTTGGACTTGGCAGTTCTAAGAGGGGACCCTGACGTGAGCATGTTCAGCAGGCACCCCAGGAGATGCTGGTAGAAGTGGTCTAGGTGCCCTCCCTGAGGGGTGACGTCATTAAGGGTCCTGGGTGGCTGAACAGACAGTTGTTCATCGGCTACTTTCTGTGTGATGTAGAAAAGATTGCTGGTCTACCTGGCCCAGAGCAGATGAAGGCACAGTCAGCCAAGCCATCTTCAAATGTGAAGATAAGATAGCGGACTGCTCTGAGATCTTTACATATATACAAGTACAGCCCTTCACTGCCGTCGTGGAAGTTGCCCTGGGGAAAGTGCTGTGAACCCCATCTTTACATGTCCTTGTTGTACTGACTTGGCCCTTGTGAGAGAACCATGCTGTCATATGTACTGCTCAGATGCTCTTACCTGTGGTGGTCACTGGGGTGGACGTGATTTCCTCCAGCATCTGCTGTTTCCTTTGCATGAGGTAGAGAATCTCGCTGATCTCTGGGCTGTGAGGCATGTAGCACCTAGACGGCAGGACCGGCAGAACGTTTATGAGATGATGTGGAAAAGTCTCGCCTCCTAGCAGGGCCCTTCCTGCTCTGCTCGAGAGAGAAGGGATGGCCCATAAAATTCCTCCTGGCTTCTGTCTTATGACCTAGAGCGTGGTCACGTCAATCTGATTTCTACAACTTTGCTGCTTTCTGTGGTTTTGAATGTCGTAATTGCGTACCACATAATTTCATAAGAATAGTTGCCTAATAAAATAGTTAATTTTTTTCTCATTTGGTAGGACTGTACTACCAGAAGTAAAAGTATCTGAAAAGCATGTGAGATACAGGTGCCTTATTATTCAGTAGTTCAAAATGGCCCTGTTGGCAGCTTTGCGGAGGCCATACCATTGACACACCGAGTTCCTTGACATGAGCACCTTCTTCATTGTGCAGAGTCTGTTGCAAAGGCATCAAGAAAAACTGCAGAGGAGATGAAAGTATTCGAGAGCTCACGCGTGTTAAGACAAACGCTGTCATCTTAGTCTATGGCTTAGGTGTAAACTTGTAATTCTCATTCCAGAGAATCCTGTATGAGTCTTGGGTGAATATCAGGCTTTCCTTATCCTTGCAGATCCTTGTATATATGTAAAGATCTCAGAGCAGTCCAGACCCAGAAATAAACTTCATTAAAAATTTATTTTAAGGCCGGGTGCAGTGGCTCACGCCTATAATTCCAGCACTTTGGGATACCAAGGTGAGAGGATTGCCTGAGCCTATGGGTTCGAGATCAGTCTGGGCAACTTGGTGAGACCTCATCTCTACAATAAATTTAAAAAAATTAGCCAGGCATGGTGGCATGTGCCTGTAGTTCCAGCTACTTGGAAGGCTGAGGTGGAAGGATCACCTGAGCCCAGCAGGTCGAGGCTGTGGTGGCTGTGAGCGTGCCACTGCACTCCAGCCTGGACAACAGAGTGAGACTCCAACTCAAGAAATAAATAAATAAAATAAAAATTTGTTTTAAAGGCATAAACCTTCAAGTTTTTAAAGTTACATGAAGAAGGACTTTCCTCCGTGTTAAGTGCTAGCAAAGACGATCAAGCAAACAAACAAAAGGAGAGAAAGGGCTTATCGTGTAACAAAATACTTTATAATGGACAATCTCAATGTAAATTCAAATTGTAGAAATAGGATTTGATTTGTTCATAGACTTATAAGTGAATAAATGCTTTGCCTTGATTTCTCAATTAGCTTTACTTTTTATACTCTGGATGTGAAGCATGGCCCCAGAGTCTCTTTTACAGAGTTAATTATTACATGAATGGACATCTGAGTTCAACCAAAGAAACCAAATATTTCTGGAAACTTTTTAATGTTTCCTTTTGTAAAGCAATTTTTAAAAACACATGAATAATCTCCCCACAAATTAACAGTCTTTAAAGCATGGTATTATATGCTAGGTTTTGTAGCAACCATCACAAACATTTCTGTGATATCTATAATAATATCTATAAAAATGGAAAGTGTTCCAAGGCTCACAAACACACGAGTCAAGTTACTCTCTCCTAAATGATCATAACAGAGATGCTATTAAGAAGCAAAGAATGTGGTGGGTTATTCCAGAGTATTCCTTTCATGGGTAATGATTAACTCCTTTGTGAAGGAAAGATTCTCAAGGGTCCCACTGTTGACTTAAATTTTTTTTATGACATAAGTTAAATAAAACACAAAGTAAAAATTGGTATAAATCCATATGTTTTCAGCTCTTACAACAATGAAACAAAAATAAGGTTGACAAGACCAGTACAATAAAAAGTAACACTTTTTTGATATGAAAGATGACTTATTTCACTGAGTTCACCTCTGCTCACAATGTGAATACTGTCTGGGCTATAACTCCATAACCTTGATCCGTGTCACCCAGTACTCTTTCTCTTTGAACTGCCTTGATACCTTCCTTTAGATAGCTGTTTGGAACTTCTATTGGCATTCACTTAAGGTGACATTATTATATGCCTATGGATTTCACTCTTAGCTTACCAGTCTGCCACAAACAAGCACTGTAGCACTCATGAGACCAACACCATCATAATTTGAAATGCATATACGAGTACTGAAATTTTATGGCAGAGCTTGGGAACAGCATGGTTATCTATTCATTTAGCACATGCTTACCTCTGACTACCACCTAAATAATAAGCAAACGCATATAAGTCCTCGCAAGGAATATGCAGACTCCTAAAAATACAACCTTGGACCTCCAGATTCCTGAGATTCTAGCTTGAGAAAATCGCACCATATACCAAGCCAGAGCCTGGAGTTCACTCCTCTCCTCATTCTAGATTAAATAAGTTTTACCAAAGTGTGTAGCACTCTAGATGATTTTTAGTGATAAATCAACAAGAATTTGTAATTTTAATATTTTTTGTGTTTTTTTTAAAATGTGTATTCAAAAAAGGAAATCCTATGAGTTTAAAGATCATCCTACTTTAGAATAAAACTAGATTTAAAAAGTGAGTTCACTCAAAGTCATTTTAAAGAGAAGTGTTAACCAGATAAAAATAAGATGTTACTTGAATATTGTACTTGAATGTTGGTAAATCACAGAAATGGCAGAAGTAGAAATATTCTCCTCTAAAACATGTGCTGACAGAATGCCTTCTTTCTCTTTGCAAACGTTGTAACAGTGAGGCATACAGTTGTACAGGTGTAGCTGATGTTTCCTCCTGCTTCTTGCCTCCTAAAGCATCTTTACTTTTACCTAGCTACACATTGTAGTCAGCAAGACCTTGGCCAAAGTGGTCATTGACTGCAAGCAAGTGGGGGAGAAGGCAATCAACGCATCCGCTAACATCACGTCGGACGGTGTGGAGGTACTAGGGAGAATGGTGAGATCCAGAGGCCCCGATGGAAATTCCGCACCGGTACGTGGATGCAAGTGAAGCTGTGTTATTGTTACAGGAAAAACCCTTTTAAAATATAGTAATTTTCCAGGGGAAAATTTGGTAAAAAGATGGATGGATGGATGGATGGATAAATGCATGGAAAGTGGCCTTTTTAAACGAACTAAAACATGTACATTCAAAGCTCCTGGCCAGATGCTTGTGCCCTGTTATATGGAGAATACTCCAGGATTTAGGCTGGCTTATTTTCTAAATGCATTTTAAACTTTAAATAATAAAAAATTCATCATGCAGTTTGTGGCATAATGTTTTTTAAAAAGATAATTAAAACTGTAGATGAACGTCATTTATATAAACAAATACAAATCCATACAAAATTTGTGAAAATTATATGCAGGAAATTAACACAGCCTCTAATTTGGGTTAGATTTGGGCATTTTTAAACTAAGTTTTTGCCACCACTAATGTGGTTTACCCTTTAATTATTCATAGTTATTTAACTAATAAATCATTCTAAGATGATTTTTTTTATCATACAACATGGAATTTAAATCTGGGAGACTTCCAGTTGGCAAAGAAATCACATTCCCTTCAGTCATTACCCACAGAAAAGAATAGTATACACAGGTTTCGTTTTGGCATCATGCATCCACAGCTAATTAGCAGCATTCTCTAATTTGAGTCATTTTATAATTTGTGAGGCAGCTGCTTCTTGTAAACAGTTCCAACTATTCTGATCTACATTTTGCCTCTATGTAACAGAATGATCAGTTCCTCTTGTACAGATCTGTAGAGTTAGCTAGCTGTGTGAAGCTTTAGAAAGAGCCGGTAGTCCTCACAGCCTTTTTAAACTAAAGATCACCTTGTACAAATGAAGTATTATACTATGCCAAATAAAAAATAAGATTAAACAGACTCATGCAGATTGAATGGGAGAGGGGACATAGGATGGCTGGTGTCTCCCCCTTCCAATGGTCCCTCCAACTAGTGGGGTTCTGATTCCTCTGCCATTCACTTTAAACCAGGAAACAGGCCTAGGGTGGTCTAGTGATTTATTTGGAGACTCTGCTGTTTTGTAGCGTTTCTCGTTGTGGTAACAAGGTAAGTGAAACTCTTATATAGAGAGTGGGATATTGATGCTTTGGGGCCTGGATAGGTAGCTGTGTATGTGTGCTAATTAGTTTAATGCTTAGCTTTGAAGTATCTTTAGAAGTTCTTTTTGTTTTTGCTTTGCTTTGGAGAACTATGGGTGAGATGTTTGGAAAGAGAATACGACAGCTATGGAAGGCTCTCTCGTTTTCAGTTATCGTAAGGAATTTTTATGAGTGTTTATATGACACTGAGGAGCTGTCTCCTCCTAATGTATGGTATTACACGATGATTAAGAAACACAGTTTTCTGCTTAATGGAAGATGCTTCTATGATAACACATGAAGGAATTTTAAGTATACAGAATTTGCAAACTAAGGATATCTTGTATGGGGAACTGGGTGTATAGGTGGATGCTCGGATGGATGCATGAGTGGAAGAAAGAAGCAATTCTACGTATGTAAGATTCTGGGCCCAAATAACTTAGTTTATTATTATTATTTTCTCTTTTTTTTAAAGAAAAGTTTTTGCACAGTTTATTTAGAAAGTAAATTAGAGAGAAAGAGAGAGGGGAAATTCGCCTCCCTGAGGTAGGGGAGGTGGGCCAAAGCTAAGAAAACATGGCAGCCATAGCTCAAAGAACACATGGCCTGACCGGTGCTCAATGAAACAGTGGCCATTATTATTTTCTTCGTTTTAGAAATAAAGCATACAGAATTCCTGACACTTAGTAGGCAATCAATGAAGGGCAATGTAATAATTGAAGGAATCCATAACACCCTCTCCATTTCTCTCCACCTTTTCTAGACCTCCAGTACTTGCCTAGTCCTTGATTACTTACAGCATGTGTTATTTTCTTGCTCTTTCATACATCTACTTTTCACCTTTCTAGCTGGAGCATAAATTCCCCCAAATAGAAACCATGTCATGGTCTTCGTTTGCAACCACTCCCTTCCACCCTAATTAATATCTATGAACAGAGTAAGTTCCCAAGAAACACAAGAGAAATTAAATAGAATGTTGTCTATTTGAATTGTATCATGCCTTTTCTTAAAGTTTTGTTTTGCATATATTCTCTGTGTGACATTGACAACAGTCCAGTAATGTATATCATACCCTTTCCTAATTAAATTTGTATTTTACATTACAGTTTTATAATAACAATGATAACAATTGTATTCCAAATTACACTGTGTGTAATAATTGTACTCCAAGCATATGGCCAATTAAATATCAAAGAACTTATTTCTGAAAGCAAAAGTGCCTGCAGGTTTCAGGCCTACTGATGACAAATCTTTACTTTTGTGCATGAAGGAAATGCAGTTAAACAGAGCACTCTCTGTGGTAACTTCCAACTAGTAGAAGACAAAAGGGAATTATAGAAGTCAATAATTAAAGAGCTCTTTATGAGACTAGCAGGAAAAAAGTCATGGCTTTTGTTAGAATCTAGAAGTCTACAAAGGATTACTAAATAGATTTGCAGTCTGCCCACTTATTGAATAATTTGATTATGTTGAAATGGCTCAAATTAGGTTAGATCTCAAGAATGTGATTAGAAACTCAGACTTGCTTTTTTGAGGTATTATTTCATCATTTCAGTACAAGGTAAGAAAAGTCTCAGTCTTCAGTTTTCAATTTAGAAATCATCACAGGCTGCCACCATAATCTTGACAGGCATTTTTACTCCAATACCCAGAAAAGGGAATGCGTCTTGTGCAAATTCTAGATTATTCTGGGAGGAGTAATTAATATATGAGTGAGATTAGTAACTAATAGGTTCCCATCCCTTGGCAAGTGCAGCAATGAGTCAAATGCCAGATGGTGGAGACTGAAGATTCTGTGGAAAGTTGAGTGGAAGCTAGATTAAAGGATTTAGGGAAACAGTTAACTACTGTGGAGAAATTACTCACATTCTGAGTAAAATCAACTGGTGTTCAGCAGTGCAAGATTTTATGGGCAGTGACAGTCCCGAGTGGGACTGGACTCCAAAGCAGGCTTAACTCAGCCATCAAAACACATGTGCAAAGAAACCTCACAACTACTTCTCCTTCCAACCTTTTTCTCCTAAGAAATTTCTTCTGCCTTTTCTGATACCTCATGAGATGATTCTGGAAAAGTTTTGAACTTCTGGTGTAGGATCATGTTACCTACTGGCTTTCTTTTACTTTTCCAAATCTAGCACTTGGGTCATTATCCACTCTAGCTCTCTGCTGTTCAAATAAAAGAGAAGCTCTATGCCAGAGTTGCCTGTCGTTTTATTCACTGAGTTATAGCTGTTATGTAGAAATCAATGTAGACTAGTTGATGTCCCACAAGTGTCGTTAAGTCACTTTTAAAAAGGATCATATTTTCACATGAATTATCTCTTTTAATCCTTAAAATGATAATGGTAGCCAATATTTATTATATGCCTCCTGTGGACTAGGCATTGTGCATTTTTCAGAGATTATGCCACTTAATCCTACAATAATCCTAGAAAGAGAGACTTACACTGTCTCTACTCTAAAGATGGAGAAATGAGACTTGAAGAAGTTAGGGACAGGTTCCCTTTCACATAGGGAAGACCATGAGGTAAGAGACCGTGTCTGACTCCTGTGAGACCACCTGCTTTCCAGTCCAGTGCTCTCTTCCATTAGGTCAGACTCTGATCATTACAGACCTACAGGCAGAAAAAGGAGTCTGGTCTGTACCAGTAGTCACCCTGTCTGTTCATTGAGAGGTTCAAAGACTCACTGTTATTTGAATTACAACCTTGAAAGTAAATATGAACTGGGCGTGGTGGCTCACGTCTGTAATCCCAGCATTTTGGGAGGCTGAGGATTGCTCGAGCCCAGGGGTTCAAGACCAGCCTGGACAACATGATGAGGCCTTGTCTGGACATTAAATCAAAAAATTAGCTGGGCATGGTAGTGCGCACCTGTAGTTCCAGCTACTTGAAAGGCTGAAGTGGAAGGATTGCCTGAGCCCAGCAGATCGTGGCTATGGTAGCCTTGAGCATGCCACTGCACTCCAGTCTGGGTGACAGAGTGAGACTCCATCTCCAAAAAAAGAAAAGAAATTTGTTCAAAACCTACTCCCCAAAGTGTGTCTATACCAATTGCTATTAATATGTACGACAGCTGTTAATTTTCATTACCTAATTATTGCCTTCATAGTTTCCCTTAAATTCAATAAATTGAATGAGAACAAGTAAACACGTGCAGTTCGATAGCTGACAAGTGGTAAGCGATCAATAAATCTTAGTTCTGTAGCGGAGTCAATAAAAGTTGGATGGCAAATTAAAAACAGAAAATGGCTCAGATTCTTTCTAAAGCATTCCTGTACAGTGTAAACCTCTCTAAATGTTTGCATAAATTCAGGTACAGCTTGACTTTGAATTACAAGCCTAGTTATATTATGCTGGAGAAAAAGTCAGAGCACGAAGTCTAGCCCTGAGTGGAAAATGGAGCTGGGGCACTCTTTAGTTCCATTGACAGATCAAATGACTCAACTGCCGAGGAAAGTTTTAATCTTATTTTCATGCAACATTTGACCCCAAATGACTTGCCTTTTGTGCTACACCCAGGCAAAAATGTCCAGTAATGAAAAATGAGTATTTGTAACTGGCTAAGTATTCCCTTGAAAGAGATGAGGAAAAGTGAAAGCAGGAGGTTATATGTTTCTCCTTTTTTTTTTTCCTGGCAAAGATAAATCTTTTATAATGTTCAGTTCATTACCAAAAAAAGTTACAAAACTGAAAAGGGCTGCTTCTTGCATTAGTTGCCTAAATTGTGATTAACTGGAGCCACCATGTCGTGCATTTTAAGACACTCAACTCTGAGCTCTTTTGACATATTGTCACTATATTGTCTCCTGCATAATTTGTACAAATATGTATGTCAATGCTTTTGGAGTTAAAGCCAAAGTTTTTTCTTCTCTTTTAATCAGTCCCCAGAAACGTGCCTTGGAAATGAAGTCCCCAAATAAAGGCTGAGGGCTAAACTATTATGAATGCGAAACAGTTATGAATAAATTTGTTGTGCTCAAAGAACAAGCTGCTGACATCATGTAACTTGCAAAAGAAAGGACAGCCCACATGACATTCCTGAAATTGTAGTACTGGCTTCATTCAGCACTCAGTAGGCAGCCGACCCCTGAGTATATAAGTTGAGCTCATAAGAACCCCAATAATCCATTAGGCAGAAGTTATAGTAGACTTTGTATGTAGACTGCTGTTATAGGTGCATAGGTGTGAATGTTTATTTGAAAGACTTCAAGAAACCTTGGTGCATACTGGGGCTAGTGAAAGGCCTTTGCTTTAAGTAAATCTTTCCATTCACGAAAACGCTTTTGCACTGAGAGCTCTATTCAGAAATGGAAAATTTCTTAATGGATAAACGATTTGCAGACTTCGCTGAATCTATCCAATGCAGTCATAATGGGACCCATTTAATAAATCTCCCCAGACAAAATGGCATTGTGAGGCTAGGTTGGGCATTCTGCACTTTAAACATGAGATCAAAGAACTGTTTGTTAGGAAGTAAGCCCCCAGAAAATGGGGTATGCTGTTCTAGTCTCAACCAGAACTGAGTCTTCAATGTGCCGTTAAATTATTTAAACTTCGTCATCTCAGGTTCTACTCCTGCACATTACGGCCATGGTCAGAAGACTCGATGATGCATGCGAAGTGCTCAGAATCATGGAACACAGCAACTTCCAGAAAGGGTTGGCTGCTGTTGTGATTTGCTTTTTCGTGACAGCTCGAATAAATGCTCAGTTGCTACTTTCGATGCCAATACATTGAGAGGTGGGGAACTAGCGGACAGAAGCTTATGTCTGAATTCAGAACTCAGGGAGAGGGAGCCTGGCTCCTGGCATTTCTAGAACTGGTCTGCTCACCCCTTAGATGCCACAGCTGGTGTTTATAATAAGTTTAGGGTTGCTGGCACTTCTACATTAACTACGTGACTGACAGAGCACTGTGTACAACTTAAGTTATAGCCGCGTTTTGTCAATAGTAACATTGATGTTGCACATTTCCTAGCTCAGTTACCAGGGATATCTCACAGTTTCTCTTATCGGTAACACCCAACAGAGGAATTGATTAAGTTTGCCATAGAGTAAGGGAGTTAGCAGAGCTTATTACAAAGAAAACATTATTCACTACAACATATTGTTAGTTAGTAGTTATAGCATGCAAAAAGTTATACAAATTTCAAGGCTTATGGCTCCATGGGTATATATTTTCAGACCTGTGACTACTGATAAAAGGAAGTGAATTGGGATTCATTTCTCTCAGTTAAGCCTGAGTGTGGTCTGCAGGGGAATTAAGGATTCTTTGAGGTGACTTACGGGGAAGGTTGGTCTGTGCAGACCCTCTTGAAACCTCGTGATGTCTTTCTTTAAGGGTGGTGACAATATGGACAGACAAGAGTGGGCTTCTGAATCATTTTCGCGTCAAAACATTAAACAGATATTATGACGGTGGAAGCAGACTTCTATTTCTGCCCTCAGTGCTGTCATTTTCATTTAGACTCTACTGTTTTGGCCTCTGTCTTATATTCACACCTGCACCTTTAAAAATTCGACTATGGTAGGACTGTACACAGAATGCTAACGTAATATTATCATTTATGGCAACTATATTCCAGGCAAAACATTTCCTCTAAATTAACCCCTGGAATCCTCCCAGTCACAAGAATAGCTACTGTTGCTATTCTTTTCTATTTTAGAGATGAGAAAACTGAGATGCCATGTTCAAAATCACTCAGTCTGTCCGGGGGGGTGGAGACGAACACCTGGGCAGCCTTGTCCCACCGTCTCGAATCCCTGGGTTCCTTGAAGTCTCTGTTGCTGTTGTCATTTGTAAAATCAGCCTTGGTGTATTTTTCCAATGTTTTAATTTTAAAAGCTTAATTTTCACTGGCCATGATTTTTTTTCTCTTGGTTTGCCCCGCACAGGCTGAGGTATGATACCTTTGGATGGAAGGGAGGGGGCCTTAAACCATCTAGAAAAAGCCATGAGCCATGCACTGTTTCTGCCAGCAGCCCCGTAGATTAGGATCAAACCAGGGAGGTGCTTTCACTCGTGGATTTGCTTTGCAAACTCATGGGTCCTCTTATCAATCAGCTGGAAGGAATGTTTGCAACGAGACACAGTCATTCCCAAGTGTAATGACAGAAAGTCTGATTTCCTTCTGTTTAGTGTCAGACAGGCTCTTTTGTGAACCGTGTGCATTTTCAGTAGCCTGTCTCATTATTACTCTCTGCTTGGCATTCTCATTTTCATCTAGAGGGCTCTTGGCAGGGACAAGTGGTGCTGGGGTGGGGGGAGCAGAGGATAAGACTCTAAGAGTGTCAGCCTTTGCTGACGACATCACATGCTGAAGGAAGGCTGCAGGCTTAGAAAGGAAAGAGTGTCACCCTTTTCCTGGCTCTGTTATGGATGACATGCTTAACATTTGAAAAGAATACAGGAAGAAGTAGACGAGAAATGGCGGAACCATTCAGCTAGGGGTGCCCTCAGTGACGTTCTCGCAAAAGTTTCTGTGTCTTTCTTTTTTTTTTTGAGTTGGAGTCTCACTCTGTCGCCCAGACTTGGAGTGCAGTGGCCGCTCCCGGCCACCACAGCCTCAACCTGCTGGGCTCCGGCGATCCTTCCGCCTCAGCCTTCCAAGTAGCTGGAACTACAGGCGCGCGCTACCACGCCCGGCTGATTTTTGATTTGTCACACACACTGAGTCATCCCCAGCATACACGGGTGGAACGAGACTGTGAATGTTTATGGCGTGATCAGTGGCTTAAATAAGAACACACTCTGCTCACATGCTCACAATACCGAATGTGAATCTGCCATGATGCTTACCACGTTGTATACAGCATTCGTGTGCCTGACTCTCACTCTCTGTGAGTCTTCTGGGCAGGACTCTGACTTTTTTCCATTTTTGTGTCCTGAAAGTCTGCATAGTATATGGCTTTCATTATGCATGGAAGAAAAATCTGCTGCCTGTGTGTATGAAAGAGTGAAGTAAGAGTTAATTCAATAAGCCTTCCTGAATGCTCATCATGTCCTCTTGTTATGGTGGGTGACACAAGATGCGTGTTTCCCTTGAAGATCTAAGGTGGAGAGAATGTAAACAAATCGTGTCTCGCGGGGAGGCATGCTGCAAGGACCTGTGGTGTGCATGATTACCAACGCATGTAGGGCCGCCATGACTGACCCTGCAAGAAAGGCTCAGCAGATGAGCCTGCTCCGCCCTGGGTGGAGATGGAAGGGGTGATGAGTAACGGCAGACAGAATTTGAGGGCACAGCATGTTTGAGGAACATATTGGCTTTACATTGTAAGCATCACATTGTATTTCTTTATTGTGTGGCACATGTACTGATGTTTGTTGTGTGATGTGCAACATGAGAGTTTTATGGTTATGAAGACAACGTGTCGACAGTCTTTGTTGAATGACTGCCTTCTTTTCACATCGTAGTTCCAGCTGCAGGTGTTTGACATTGTCTGCTCCACTTCGTGGGCCAACCAAGACAGATGCTGTGAGCTTCCAGGCCTGGTAAGGACTCTTCCTCCATCTCTGCAAATACTTTAAAAAGCGTATCTAGTTTTCTCTGAGGATGAGATGCTGTGTCTCAACACTCACATAAGCCGTCGTGGTGACAGTTAAAATTAGGACGAGGCTAATAAGTGGGCACATCTGAAATCAGCGAGAGTCCCTGTGTGACATGATCACATGTGGTGTGAACTGCACAGCACACATGACCCAGAGCAGACCATTGACACAGCCATTTACACATACATGACCCAGATGTTCCCAAATTCCGTGGTTCACAAAGCCCTCGCCCCTAGGCCAAGAGAAAATAACTCACAGTTCTATTTATGAAATAACTAGGACCAAACGTCTCATTAACTATTTACATCCTAACAACCAATAGCATTAAAAAGAAGACACATAACTTGAAAGAAAAAGCGATGCTTTACGTGGATTCCCAAGTACCAACGACTTCAGCAGGAAGTGGGTGCCTGACCCTGCGGCCCTTCTCAGATCTGGGGAGCAGGTTGGGCGTGGCATCCTCTCTTCTGTCCTCACTGCTTCTCCCATGCACCTGCCTTCGTTGTGGCAACTTTGTCTGCAGATACAGGACATCATCAAAAAAAGTGTTTCAGAATCCAATGTTCATTCGTGCGAGGTCCGGTGGTTGCCAAATGTTGCTGTGCTTCTTTTCAGCTTCTAAAACATTGTGTCCTGTGAGTCCAATATGGTGCCCCAGGGCATTCTGGGACACCGTTTTGGAACCGTGGTCATGGTCTATATAACCTGTGCATGCCGTTACGAGAAAACTTAACATTTTGGAATTACGTAGACAGGCGTGATGCGTGGGGTATGCCTGTATTTAGAAAAACAGACTCATAGCTTAGGACTCTTGGAACAGGTAAGCAGGCGCAGACAAGCCTGTCATGGCTGGCCAGTGGTTGTGCTTTCATAATCCAGCTTGGAGAGTGAGCATGAAGATGCCTTCAGGAAGGATTTGCGCTGGATCACAGTATCTCCTGCAGGCAGTCAACGCATGGCAGCCTGTGTTGAAGAAGGAAGTCACTTACTCTCTCCTCATTAAAATAAGTCTCTAGTGAACGCTGGTGAGAAATTACATCAGGCACCCCGTGATGTTATGCGTAAGTGCAGGCAGATTGGGCATGGGAAGGGGAGACGCTCAGAACCCCGTGCTGTGTCGAGCGTAAGTGTGGCCACCCCTTCCGAGGAAGGACTTGGTTATGAAAGCACAGCCACTGGCCAGCCATGACAGGCCCGTCGGCACCTGCCTACCTCTCCCAGGAGTTCCAAGCTATAAGTCTGCTTTCCCAAACACAGGCATGCCCCACGCATCGCGCTTCCACATGCATTTCCAGAAGGCTGAGTTTTCTCGTGACGGCATGCGCAGGTTCCCGCTGCTTCCCCTCCCCCTTCTCTTGCTGGAGGTGCGCACTCCACAGCGGGGAAACACCGGTGGAAGCGCCGTCGGCCGCCGCGGCAGAACCCTCACGGGGTCTCGGGTCACGGGTGGCCCGTGGTCGGCCTTATTTGGGGCTCTTTTGGAGTCCCCGAGTCTGCAGTTCATGCCGTCGGCCAGATGCCAGGCCCCATGAGCTAGCAGGGGCTGAGCCGAAGCCTCTGACTGTTGTCCAGCGTTCAGAAAAGAGCCTGTATAGTAAGTGGGCACAGGTCATTTGCACAACTGCCTTTGGGTTTCTTCTGTGACTTTTCAGAGACTCGCTTATTTTCAGCTCGGCCACTCGGTATCTGTGTTCTATTCGGCCTCACTTGCTTTCTCCCAATATCTTTTTTTAATTCTTATTTATTTATTTATTTATTTTTTTGAGTCGGAGTCTCACTCTGTCGCCCAGACTGGAGTGCAGTGGCCGCCCTGGCCACCGCAGCCTCGACCTGCCGGGCTCCGGCGATCCTTCCGCCTCAGCCTTCCGAGTAGCCGGAACTACAGGCACGTGCTACCACGCCCGGCTAGTTTTTGATTTGTTGTAGGTCCACTCACCTCGGCCTCCCAAAGTGCTGGGATGACAGGCTGAGCCACTGAGCCTGGCTCTCCCAATATCTTAAGTAACGAAGCTCATTTTCGCCTATTCAGAGGGTAGTTGCTATTAGCAGGTGCTCTGTCTTCCTTCTGGTAACTCGTTCGGATCTATTCAGCCTTCCAGGTGTACTCCATCTGGTAAGGTCACATGACAACAAAGTCCTCTTCAAAAGGGAAGAAGCATGTTCCCCTGCTCCAGAGCCTTGGATCAGTGCCATGGTGTTTTTCTTATTTTCGTCCCCAGAACGTGAGCGGTTGTTAAAATTGTCACGGAGAATTGAGGATGTGTTTAAACACTGTTTTAATTTTGTTCGGTATCTTTGTTTGGGGTTAGATGAAGTTGTTTTGATTTGGGCATGCCAATAAGTTTTCTTGTATCCTTTGAGACAGAAAAAATATTGTAGCCCAGCAAGAGTTTTGGGGACTTTTGTTCAGGGCACTGTCACTGCAGTGGAATTAAATGGCCACCAAGATGTTTTGCACCCACTTCTGACCTTCCTTCCTCCCCTGTATTCCCGTCTGGCTTTGGCCACGCCCTTCAATAGTCAAGATTATCAGTGACTCCAGAGGTTCATATCCACCTGTCTTTATGGAAAAGGTTTCCTAATCAGGAGCGAATGTGCACTTAAAGTCTTTTCTCCGGGTCAATACAGCCGCATATGTAGATTGTCTTGTCACAATGGTTATGCATTTTTTTCTTTCAGAGGGATGATGAGACCTGCCCAGACCTTCCCCGGTCCTGCTCCTGTTCTGAAGCCAATGAAGTGGCTCTGGGACCAGCAGGCCCACCAGTAAGTGGTTCTTTAGTAAGACTGATAGCTCTGGCTGGTGTTGCTGGACACAGAGCTTTTCTTATCTGATTTGCCATTTTATTTTAAGATGACTTTACCTCACTGCTAGTGAAATGGAATCGTCTTCCTTTTGTCTGTGAGCTACTTAAGTTTCTGCCTTCTTGTAACTTTCTTGTTTCCTGTTGTGTTTTGTTACTGCTTCTCATTGATTGGCAGGTGTTTTTAAGTATTCTGGATGCTCGTCCTCTATTAGTGACATGGTTGGCAAATATCTTTTCTAGGTCTGTGGTTTGCTTGTTGTGGATTATGAGAACTTGCATTGCCTAGAACATTCAATTCTAACGTAGTCAAGTTTACTATTTCTGTGAGCTATTATGTTTATATTTTTTCTTTATTCCTTCACTTATAATTTACTTTTAAACTTCTTTTCTAAATGTATATGGGATTTTTGTAATCCTTTTATTATGGCATTAATTTTTGGCACTCAGTCGGGCAGATCGTCTGTACAACACGAATTCTTTGACATGTGTGATGCTATGTGTTCTCTGGCCAGGCCTTCCTCATGTTCTGTGTGTGCTTTGGAAGAAGGTGTGTTTGGAGTAAAATGTGTACAAACTGTCAATTGCCTCGTTCAAATCTTCTTCTGTCCCAGCTCTTTATCTTCAGATTACTGAGAGAGATGTTTTAAGATCTTCCAATCCGTTTGTCGCCTTGTCAGACTGTCTTTGCGAATTCTGCGTTGCATATCATGAAACTACATCAAAACATCCAAAAATTTAGAACAGTTTTCTTACTGACTTGCTGTATGAGTCACTGTGGACTGAACCCCTGAACTTCAGTAATGCTTTTGCCTCGAGTCCAATTGTTTAATATTAATATAGTTTCAGTATTTGTATTTTGGATTCTTTTTATAGTGTATTTTTTCGTTTATTTGCAGCATTTTAATATCTTTGTATTTAGCTGTTTCTCTTTAAATAGCATATGCCTGGGTTTTGCTTTTAGTCTGGTTTTACAATTTTTCTCTTTCTGCTTTAGTTTATTCTGATGCCAGGTGGGGTTTGGTGCAAACCTGTGGGTTCTTTGACTCAACCCTGAAATAATTTTCAGAGTGGCCAACACGGTTTTAAAACAGAGTTTGTTAGTGAGGAGAAGAGAAGGAAAAGGAAGATTCAAGGCAGAAGGACCTGCCATGGGAAAGTTTCTCAAAAAGAAAAACAGGAGCTTCTGCTCTTAACTAAAAGCCAGATATAGCCACCTGGTTATTGATATGCTAAGGAGAGTGGTGCACAGGTAACTGCTGCCCTCTCTGACGGGAGGTGGGGCGGTCTGTGATCTTTGCTTTTGATCAATCAAGGGGTGCGGTTGAGCCTTTTACCCTCAACAGGGAACCTGAAGGGTTTTTTTGATTATGAGCTGAAAGGTTGGGCTGTCCTATTCTTCCCTCTGATGGGATTTTCTTTTGATTGACTGAGGGGATGAGGTAGGCGGCCAACTTGGCCTGCAGTGAAATGTAACTTTTGAAACGTCTGGGCCAGGCTTGGCGGCTCAAACCTGTCATCCCAGCACTTTGGGAGGCCGAGGTAAGAGGATTGCCTGAGCCCACGGGTTCGAGACCAGCCCGGGCAACTTGATGAGACCTCATTTCTACAATAAATCAAAAAAATTAGCTGGGCGTGGTGGCGCGCGCCTGTAGTTCCAGCTACTTGGAAGGCTGAGGCGAAAGGATCGCCTGAGCCCAGCAGGCCGAGGCTGCGGTGGCTGTGAGTGTGCCACTGCCCTCCAGCCTGGGTGACAGAGTGAGACGCCAACAAAAAAAAGAAGAAAGAAGTCTGGATGCCTCCTAGAACCCTGCCTACAGTAAATGTATCTCTCTATGTCTAACCTGTGCTAGCTACCCTGACTCACATTCTATTGTTGGCAACAATCGACCCCTTTGGATTTACAGTCTTAGTTTCTGTTTTCTCATTGTTTCTTCATTTCTTTTTTCTTTTTTTGCTTTTTTATTTGTCCCCGCTTTCTGGCTTGAGGTTTTCTTTCTTGCTTTTGTTTCCACTTTTGCTTTCATTCTCATTCTTTTTTCTCCTCCATTGGTTTGGAATTCATACTTCGTAGCTATTCTACTACTAGTTCACCTAGAAATTTTAGCAAACAGACCGGGTGTGGTGGTTCATGCCCTTAGTCCTAGCGCTTTGGAAGGCCAAGGCAAGAGGATCGCTTGAGCCCAGGAGCTCCAGATCAGCCTTGGCCTGGCTGCTATTAAAAAAGGAAAAGAATTGGCCAGGTGGTGTGCGCCTGTAGTCCCAGCTGCTCAGGAGGCTGAGGCAGAAGGATTGCCTGAGCCCAGGAGGCTAAATAAGGCTGTGGTGAGTGAGCCGTGGTTGTGCCACTGTACTCCAGCCCAGGCGACATACTGCGAGGCTTTAACTCGAAAAGGAAAAAAAAGAAAGAAAGAAAAGAAAAGAAATTCCAGTGGATATACTTAGCTTAACAAAGTTTT
>CAUYQG010115935.1:0-19652 GCA_963574415.1 Tarsius wallacei | reverse complement strand
CCTATAATCCCAGCACTTTGGGAGACCGAGGCAAGTGGATTGCCTGAGCCCATGGGTTCGAGACCAGCCTGGGTAACTTGGCAAGACCTTGTATCTATAATAAAAAAACAAAAAATTAGCCGGGTGTGGTAACACGCCCCTGTAGTTCCAGCTACTTGGAAGACTGAGACGGAAGGATCCGGAGTCCAGCAGTTCAACGGTGGGGTGGCCATGAGCGTGCAACTGCACTGCAGCCTGGGTAGTGGAGTGAGACAACAACTCAAAAAAAAAAAAAAAGAAAGAAAACTACAGACCAATATCCCTTATGAACACAGATGCAAAAATCCTCAACAAAATATTAACAAACTGAATTCAACAGCACATTAAAAAAAAAAAGATACACCACAACCAAGTGGGTTTTATCCCAGAATGCAAGGGTGGCTCAACATATGCAAGTCAATAAACGTAATTCATTATATAAACAGAATTAAAAACAAAAAACACATGGTCATTTCAATAGATACAGAAAAAGCATTTGATAAAATCCAGCATTCCTTCTTGATTAAAAAAAAAAAAAAACAGCAAAATGGGTATAGAGGGAATTTTCCTCAAAATAATAAAAGATATATGACAAACTACAGCCAATGTCATTCTAAATGGGGAAAAGCTGAATGCATTCCCCTCAGAACAGGAACAGGGCAAAGATGCCTACTTTCATCACTCCTATTCAACATAGTACTGGACATCCTGGCCAAAGCAATCAGGCAAGAATGGAATAAAAATAAAGATATCCAAATTGGAAAAGAAGAAATAAAACTGTCTTTTTATGCTGATGATATGATCTTACAACTAGAAAATCCTAAAGATGCCTCCAAAAAATTTCTGGACCTGATAAATGAATTCAGTAAAGTTTTAGGATACAAAATTAACACACACAAATCAATACACAGCTATCCACCAATAGCAACCAAACTGAGAATGAAATCAAGAACTCAGTTCCATTTACAAGAGCAGTTAAAAAGCTAAAATACCTAGGAATGTATTTAACCAAGGAAGTGAAAGATCTCTACAAGGAGAACAGCAAAATTCTGATGAAAGAAATTTTAGAGGACACAAATAAATGGAGAAAGATCTCATGTTCACGGATTGGAAGAATCAACACAGTTAAAACGAGATTTTTTAAAAGGGTCTTTGAATGCTTATGGAAGTATCTGTGAGTAATATTATATAGTGCCTGGAATTTGCTTTAAAATAATCCAGGGTTTTTTGTGGTTGTTTTTGCTTTTGGAGAGTGAGGGATTACAGATGAAACAAGATGGATCAGATGTTGCTAACTTCTGAAGCTGAGTGATGATTATACATAAAAGTTGTTTACACATTTTCTCAACTTCTGTGTGTGAGGTTTCTCACAACAGAGAATTTTGAAAATGAACAACAGTTCTGTCCTCGTCCTCTAAACGTATAATAACCTCTGAGAAGGGGAGTGGCAGGAAGCTTTGACTCATCCGCAAAAGCAAGCCCTGGACAGGCCTACAGAGGGTTCTGCTCTGGGGGACCCCTAACCGACTGCGATCAAGACCAACCTGAAGAATGACACGTCTTCTCGAGCGACTTTTAGCTAGGCGAGTGCCACGATAAAGTTCGAGTTCCAGTGTCTCACACTTTGCTCAATCGGACCCCTCTTGGTCAGGTCCCTTTTTTCTCCATTTCCACCGCACGAATTCAAGTCTCACCCATCCTACTCGATTCAGCTCCAGCCCTGCCTTTTCCTCGCCGACCTCTTGGCTAGGGACCTCTTTCCCCACGTCTCACCATCCCCTTTCAGCAGCCTGTTCCCCACACCTCTTTTCCCAAACCGGAGGTAGGCCCCTTAAAACCACCAAAAAGAACGTCATCGACCACGTCGGAGCTCAACGAACACTTGCGTAAATAAGGCTTGGAGGGCCCCCAGAGTAGACCAACGACTTTTGTTGTTGTTGTTGTGTTGTTTTTCCAGCAGAGCCGGGAGGTGGTGGTGCGGGGAGGCGGGGAGGGCGCCGGGCGGGGGGGCGCTTCTTGATCCCGCTCTCCCGGCGGCTGCAGAAACCCCACTCTCTGCCCGCTTAGCTGTTGGGTGCGCTGGCCACTTCCAGCACCCTGGGCTCGCAACAGGGCACTGGCACGTCCGCGGGCGCGGGAGGCGACGTTGCGAGAGCGGGCCTTCCTCCAACGCGTCTCCCCCGGCCGGCCGCCCCGCAGGCCCGGACTCGCCTCCCGCCCGCGGGCCACCCGCGAGCGCGGCCGCGGGGCTCGGCCGAGGACGGCGCCCCCCGCTGCGGAGTGCCGGCGGAACCCCTGTGCCGGGGCCGGGGACGGGGACGCGGCGGAGGCCCGTGCGGCACGTGGATCCGAGCCGGCGGCTTCCGGCGGCCCAGAGACTGGAGCGCCGTCCCAGCCTCGCCGCCGCCGACGCCCGAGGAACACGGCAGGACGGGCGCTCCCGTTTGGAAAGCACAGGCGGAAGGGCGGCGCCTCCGCTCGCGGCCACCTCGCGCTCCCGGCGACCCCGGAGCAGGCGCGCGGCCGCGGCGAGGTCCCGGGCTGCCGGAGCGGCCGCCGGCGGGCGGGCGCCACCGAGCGCGGGCCTCCCGGCGTCCTAGAGCGCCCGCGGGACTCGCCGGCGGCGCACTTCCGCCCGCGCGCCGCGGCCGCCGCGGACGGCCGGGCCGGGGGCGGGCCTGGCCGCGCTGGCTGCCGCGGCGCTCGGCGAGGGTGAGTGGGGCCGGGCGCGCGGGCGGCGCGGGCGGGCGCGGCTCGGGGCTCGGGGCTCGCGGCTCGCGGAGGGCAGCCCGGGCCGGGGCGGGGGCGGGGCCGCGCGGCCGCGAAGCCCCCGGGAGGCCGTCCGGGACCCCGCCGGGCTCGAGGGGCCGCCCGGGCCGCGCCGGCGCGTGCGCCTCGCCGGGGCGGGTCCGAGCTGGGCCGGCGGCCGCTCTCCTCGGCCGCGGGGACGGGCCGTCGCTCCGGGTGGCGCGCCTCTGCGTCCGGCCTGGCGCGTCGCGGGCCCCGCGCGCGCCGTCGCGGCAGCCGCCTTCCGAGGTGACCGGGCGAAGGCGCCGCCCTCGCCTCTGGCCCCCGCTCGGGGCGCCGGCGCTGCCGTTTTCCGGCGGCTTTCGGTCTTGGGCGGGGCCCGGCTGCGCTGGGGTCGGTCGCGACGGCGGGCGGCCTGCCGGACCCCCAGCCGGACCCCGGCCGGACCCCAGCCGGACCGGCGCCGTGGCCCCCGCGGCCTCCCGTGCGGCGCGCCGGCGCGTCTGCGATGCGCCGTCCCGTGCGCGGCCCGCGAGGCTTTGGGCGGCTCGACGACTGCCCTCCGCGCGAGGCCTTCGTCGGGCCGGTCGGCCTTCGGCAGCGCCCTCGGCCCTCCGGCCCCGGCGCCGCGGCCTCCCGCCCGCCTGCCCCGGGGCCAAGCCGGGCTGCGGACGGGCGCGTGTGGCCGGCGCCTCTTCGCGCTCGTTCGCCCGCTGTACCCCCCGTCACTTCCCCCCTGCGTTCTACTCGCTGAGGAACAGGTCGTGTGTCCTGGAAGGTCTGCGTCCTGGAGGTCGCTCTCTCGTCCTGCAGCCTTTTCGGAAGCAGGTATTTAGGTCTGCAGACACCTTCGGGTTCTGTTTTTCGGGCAGGAAACCTCGGGGGGACCGCTGTGTGTTTCTTACCGCATCACGTCAGGAATCAGATGGGATCTCGTGCGGACTTTTTGCCACAAATAGCATCAGAGGTAGCCAGCTGTTGACCGGGAGTCACACAAGAACGCTGGCCGATAAACCAGAAGGCATGAGAACACCACCTTTTGCCAACCCCAGTGAAATGATGGGTCCTGGCAGTGATCCCTGGTGGCTGGTGACGTCAGAAAGAGACAGCCAGACGATGCATGCTTCCTGATGGAAGTTCCCGGACCACTTAGCAGGTGTTCTTAGAGTGATGGGAAGGGGAGATGCAGACGAAACAAGATGGTCCTTGAGTTCATGGTGGACGCCGGTGATGGGAACGTAGCGGTGCTTTATACCACTCTCTCTACTTCTGTCTGTGTTTGAAATTTTTCATAGCAAAACTTTGTTTTAAAGATTGACTACTTGATAAGTGAGTTCAGGCCAGCCTGATCCTTCCGTTATAGTTCTCCGTTAGCCTGTGACTAAGTGGTTCTCAAATCTGACCCCATATTAGCACCACAGGGGAATGCTTTTCTTTTTTCCTCCTCTCAAACAAACAAACAACCCCTAAAACATGGCTCATTTGCAGAATTTCCTTAATTGCTCTGGGATGGAGCCCAATCATTGGTATATTTTGAAAGCTCTCCAGGTGATTCTAATATGTTCCCACGGTTACGTACTACTGGCTTAAATCCATTATTTGTTAGCGATTGCTAAGTGATTTTGTTGTCTTCTGCATTTTATTGGCTTTTACAAATATTAATTTTCTTACATTGTTTTTTCTCACCTGAATTGCAAACTGCAGTCAAACAGGGAGCCTCTGCAAATTAAACTCCCTAATTACCAGAAGACGACTTTATCTTGGAGGTGAACGTGTAGAGTAACCTGTGGAAGGGATATTAGCAATGACCTTAAGGCTTGTGCTGCGGGTGGAGAAGTACCACCTTGTGTGTGAACGCTTTGGGGGAGGGAGAGGGCCGGAGGTGTTTCCCAACATGGAAAGGAAGACTAGGTGATGTGCAGTCAGAAAAGGAGGTTTGCCTTTATGACATTTAAAAACAATTATTGGCATAAACAAATTACATGTAAAATGAATTTAAATTACATAAATGAATGCTGTTCATTGGAACCTAAAACAATCCAAAGATGAAAAAAGTTAATGCCCCCTGCCCCAAACTCCTCATCCCATCACTTTCCTCACTCCCGAGGTAACCCATATTAAAAGTATGGCATGTATCCTTCCACATCAGACTGTGTCTGTCTTATATAAACATAGGAGTTTGCGGGGAATTGTTATAGAAATGAGATCATACCGTTGCCATCTGTAACTTTTCTCATTGTCATCCCTCCAGGATGATAGTTACAGACTTGACTCTTTATTAGTTGCAGAATAAATAGTTAATAGAATGAATAATAGTGCGAATGTACAATAAAAACCCAACCACTTCCCTACTGACATATTAGATTGCGTTCATATTTTAGCCACCTTAGAAGCACCACAATACACATCATTGTACATAGGTCCTTTATTTCTGTAGGATAGATAACCCAAATGCAATTGCTGGGTTAAAGTGCTTTATTATCAATAGCATTATTACTGGTGATGTGTATTGCCAGGTTATTCTCCCAAAGCATAACCGCACTTCATACCTTGATCACCACTCACTTAAGAGAGTACCCATTTACCCTCATCCTTGTTAGCACTGGCTAACATTGCTTCACTGATATTTGCCAACTGATGTATAGGAAAGGGTCTCTCTTTTTTCTTTAATTTGCATTCCACTAACTACCTGGAGACCGAGCACTTTTCTTTCTTTTGTTTATTTCTAATTTGTATGAATACCAAATAGTTGTCTGGGAACTCTTTATGCTTATGGGCTGTTTGGATTTCTTCTGTGATTCCCAATACATATATCCTTTGCCTGTTCTGTTGCATCAGTATTTTTGTTTTTTGAATGCATTTGCATAAACTTTTGCTTAGGGCATTAATCCTTTGTCATAAGGGGTACAAACAGTTTTCTTCAGGTGATTTTTCTTTTGATACATAAAAGTATTTGTATAGTGAAAACGTCTGTTTTTTACATTTCTGGGTTTCATGTCTTTCCCATCCCCAAAGTCAAATATGTACATGTCTCCTATATTTTTTAACATGTTTTATTAGACTCTTTACATTTAAATTTCTAACGCATGTGGAATATATCTTTATACATAACACAAAGTGGACATCTTGCTTTGCTTTTTCTGCAAGAACAGCCAATTATGTCCATGCTGTTCATTAAATAAACCACCATTTTCTATACCTGTGTTATATACTGTGTTGTATTCCATACACACTTGGGTTATTTCTGGGCTTTCCCTTTCTTGTCACCTTTTCTTTTGTTGTTTTAACTACATCAGATTAATGTAGTAAATACAATATCTAGAAAGGCAGGTCACTACTCTTTTTTGTAATTTTCTTGTGCATTCTCAGACATTTATTTTTTCTTCCATGTGATCTTTGGATTGATTTTGTTCCAAGGTAAGTCCCACTAGAAATCTGATAGAATTTGTACCAAATATATCTATATTAATTTTGGAAAGATGAACATTTCTGTGATGTCACGTCTTCCTGTCAAGGAACACAATGTGTATCTCTGTTTGAGTCTTTTAGGTGCTGATCCTTTCCTGCTAACTTTATTTCTGGTGACATGTATATCTTTTGCTCTTGTGAATGGAATTCTTTTCCCCATTTCTATTTTTATCTGGTTATTGTTAGGGGTAAGAAAAGCTATGGAAATGTGTGTATATTTATCTTATATCCCGCTGTCTGTCGAAATTGCTATGGTAGTTTTTCTTAAAGTTATTTGTTTTTCTCCCTGCTATCAATGTGGATAATTATAATTCATTATGTAGAAGTTTCAGTTCATTCTCATCTATTCTATTTGACGTACATCTTCCATCACAGCAGTCTATAAGAGACGTCAGAAGTGCCTAGAAATGTACCACCTATTCATTCTTCCCTTCCTCCACCATTTCACTGGCAAACACCAATCTTTTTACTATCCATAGTTTTGCCTTTTTGAGAACAACATATAGTTGGAATTTAACTGTAATTGACTGTGTTTGATTGTTTTTATTTGTGTGTATCAGCAGTTGTACAGAGTTTGGCAACTTGTAGTTTTAGTCGATTAAGAGTTATTAAAATCTTTTGGTGAATTTGTGTGGAAAACCATTAGCGAAAAGGAATCTAGACTGTTCTAAATAACCAGAAATATAAATAACTGTAAATCTCACAGGACCGTGTTTTTGGTGCAGTGATATGAAATAATCCCCAGGTGATCTTTTTGTTGCAGGGTAGAAGATGTCTATGGATGTGACATTTCTGGGGACAGGTGCAGCATACCCATCTCCAACCCGGGGTGCTTCTGCCGTGGTCCTTCGGTGTGAGGGCGAGTGCTGGCTCTTTGACTGTGGGGAGGGAACACAGACACAGCTTATGAAAAGCCAGCTTAAAGCAGGTTAGTGTGCCTTCAGCTATCTCATTAAGAGTATCTTTTGTTCTACTTCATATTCTTGGTTTTCCTTGGTCCTTTTGTTCAGAAACAACCCTCAGGCATCTAGTTACACTATAAATTTAATTTGCTTATTTGCTTTTCATTCATCCTGTAAATTTTTTTTCCCTGTAAATGTTGAGAGCAAAGATTTATGGAGGGTTGGAGAATGGAGTAAGATACATCAGGCATATTAGGTGGACACTGCCTTAGCAAGGGAGCAGTGTACATACTTATTTCCAGCAGGTGACAGTTGTCATGAGAGGATGCAAAGGACAGTAAATGTTTGCAGGAGGGAGGTGCTTTTTTCCACTTGGGATAATTGGGGTAAACATCTCAGAGAAGTGGACCTTTGGTTGCTGACGGAAGAAGAGGAATTCCCTGAGCTGAGGAGAAGACGGGCTTTCCAGCCAGAGAGACTGGAGTGAGCAGGGGCCTGCAACTGGAAGACAGAACAGTCCCACAGTGAAAAGCCTCAGAGTAGAGTCAGCAGACGGGGTTCCAGTCCCAGCCTTGTGGAGGGCTTGTGGCCTTAGCAGAGTAGTAAACTTACACCTTGATTTTCCTCATCTTGAAAATGGGATTAATAAGGCATTCTGAGAATTACCTAACAGTTTCTTCTCTCTGTGGTTGCTTCCTTCTTGTTCAATCTCAGCTCAAGTGCCATCTCCTCAGAGGGTTTTCTTGAACTTTCTGGGTTCCTTGCTCACTCTAGTGATTCTTTTACTTTGTCCTATTTTTATTGACTTCTAAGCATCATCATTATCTGGAAGTACATTATTTAAGTAGTTTGTTTCTGTGTTCTCTATCTCCCTGTGCTGTAAAGGAAGTTCAGTGATCACTTCTACAGCTAATAGATGCCTAGTAGATATCTAGTCAGTTAGTGAACGGATAAGATATTTAACAACTTCGTACAGTGCTTCTCACTTATTAGATCTTAGTTATTGAAGTCATTCTTCCTACAACTCACACAGTGTATGGCACCTGATGACTAAAGGAAAGCTAATTCTAGTGTCCTAGGATCTCTTGGTCTGGTGATGGAAACTGACAGAGAGACAGTCATCAGTCATGTAATATGATAAGTAGAATAATGGAGGTGTTTTCTCCGTACTTTTGGAGCACAAAGGTGCGGCGCTGACTGTGCCTGCACGTTAAGAGAAGGCATTCCAGAGGTGGTAGCGGTGGAGCTGGGCTCCAAGAAATAAATAAAAGTTTTCCTGGGAGAGAAGTAGGGGTAGAGAGTCGAGGAACAGACCACAAAGTGAGCAACAACAGGGAAGTTTCCAGGAAGAAATGGCGTGTTGGGAACATTGGATACTTGGCTAGTGTCGATGGGACTAAGGATGCTGAAAAGGTAAGCGAGGCTGACTGTGAAGTTCTCTGTTGCGCAGTGAGATGTTTGGGCCTATTACTGAGCTGGCCATAAGGAACCGCTGAAGGCTCTCAAGCAGGGGAATGATGGGATCTGATTTGTGTTTCAGGACAGAGTCTTCTTATGGCACCTGGGTGGGGAGAGAGAATAACATCAGAGAGACCAGTTCCAAGGCAGCGGTGATGTATTTGAGAGCGAGAATAAGAGTATGAGAATGCTGAAGCAGGATGTAGAGATGGGGTGGAGATGAGAGAGTCCATTTAAGAGGGACTCATAGAGCCAGAGGCAAGTGGTGACTGACTGAGTGTCTGGTTGTGAGGAAGTGAAGTCACTACAAGTCACTGATGGTGACACACTGGACCTAGAGGGAAGTCAAGGAAAGGGTTGCTAGAGGAAGAAGCCTTGGAGCACGTGGCCTTGAGGTATGCACCATTGAAACCTATGTATTTACTGTCTTGGGTTGAACCCCTGAGGCGAGTGCTTTACTCTTCTGGGATCACACAGGGATTCCTTTCCTGAGAGCCCTCAAGGTAGCAGGGGCTAGGTTAGAGGCTGTGCTATTCAGCACTTGAGAGAGTGGGGCTTGAGGTGGCCGGGTGGATTAAAACAGAAACAAGAAACCGTCAAGTGTGAGTACCAGAAGGTGGGTGTGAGGGCAAGTCTTTACTTTTGTTTAGTGCCTGTGTCAGTTGTCTGATACTTCCTGACAGACTATAAATTTAGTAGCTTATTTGCATTTACCTTCTCAGTTTCTGTGGGTTAGGGAGTTGGGGCCTGGCTTGGCTGGGATCTCGCTTTCAGGTAATCACTAGTCCGGGTGCTGGCCGGGCTTATGCTCTCATCGAAGGCTCCGCAGGGAGGACTCTGCTTCTCAGCACACTCAGGCTGTTGGCAGAACGCTTAGGGCGTGAGGATTGTCGTCCTGGGCTCCTTAAGGCCTTGCGGTTCTTTGCTGTGTGTGCTTCGCTTTGTGATGACTTGCCTCCTCACAGCCATGAGTGAGGAGGAGACCTCCAGGAAGTCTGCTAGTGAGATGAGTCTTACAGGAGGTGACCAGAAAACCCGGGATTTGTTTGTTAGAAAGTATGTATTCCTACATTTTTAGACTTCAGTCACCTCCAGAGTACTCTCTGACGCAGTGCACCGATCGAGACGCTTTTTCCACTGCCCGAAGCAGGTTTTGAACTCGTCGAGTCTGATACCTGTTAGTGCTTCTGCTGTTTTTTGTTCCACCTCTTCCACATCAGCAAACATTTCCCTTTGAGGACTTTTTTCAGCTGGAGAAACAAAAGATCAGGTGAATAGGATGGGGCATGGGGATCATGCCATTTTTGGTCAAAAACTGCTGAACACTCACCATGGTGTGGACAGGTGCACTCGTAAATCATCCATTATTAAGTGGGTAAGCACGCTGAAAGAATCTCCAAAAAAATTCACTGAAGCCTGGCTGGGCATGGTGGCTCATGCTTGTAATCCTGGCACTTTGGGAGGCAGAGGCGAGAAGATTGCCTGAGCCCGGGGGTTGGAGACGTGCCCTGGCAATTTGGCAAGACCTCACCTCTACAATAAATAAATTATTAAGTCCCAACTACTTGGGAGGCTGAGGCAGAAGGATCACCTGAGCCCAGCAGGTTGAAGTTGTGGTGGCTGTGCGCATGCCACCGCACTCCAGCGTGGGTGACAGAGTGAGACTCCAGCTAAAAAAAAAAAAAATTCACTGAAGCCAATCGCAGCCTCTCACAGCAACACTGGCTAGTACACTGCTGTCAGGCTCCTAGAACACTTACGTAGCAGGTGAAGCCTGTTTTAGGGGCCCACCCTCTAAAAAAGTAATTGTTTTGGGGGGTGTCCCCCTCATGCATATAATAATATAATCACTTTGCATCACTGTGCCATATTCTTCTGGCTAGAAGCAAGTCACAAATCCTACCACAGTCCAAAGGAGGGGATTGTAGGCCATGAACGCCAGGAGGCAGGGGCCATCAGAGCCACCTTCGGTCTGTCTACCAAAGTCCCCTTCTCCAGTGTCTCATATTTTACAGCTCCTTCATGCATGTTTTGAATAAACAGTTGGTAAAGCTAAGCCTGGCAAAAAGCAAAAATGTGCAAGGGAACCATGAGTTTACTACGTTTCTGTGGGCTTAGGAAAAAAAAAATTCCTAGCCTCAGAGAGGAAGGTGGGATGGGAATCCCAGAGTGGTGTCTATGACTCTCTTGTGCTTCAGATGTCCTCAGTGTGAAACTGAATTGCTGCATCCTCAGTACATCCTGGTTTCTCTCATTAACTCATTATGGGCCTATCATTATTTGAGTTATTGAAACCCTTTCAGCTTGTACCACTGCCTGGGGTAATATGTTTTATGAGGATTTTCTCTTTGTCTAAACATACTTCTTTACGCTTCCATGGTCCTGATCCTAACATGCAAGCATCTAACAAGTGCAGGCCTGCAACCTCCCTCCTTCCCTCCCTCCCTCCTTTCCTTCCTCTGTTTTCCTCTGCTTTCTTTCCTTGCCTGCTTGCTTGGGTCTTGCTTTGTTGCCCTGGCTGGTCTTAAATTCCTGAGCGCAAGTGATCCTCCCACCTTAGCCTCCCCAGCAGCTGAGATTACAGGCATGTGCCACCATCCATTTCTTTCCTAATTTTAAAGAACAGGCTCAAGCCTTCTTAATTCCCCTAGAAATGATTATTAAAAGTGTTATAGGCTGGGCACGGTGGCTCATGCCTGTAATCTAGTACCTTGCAAGGCCAACGCAGGAGGATCACTTGAGGCCACAGTCCAAAAGATTTAGGAAGCCAGAGTAAGGGAAACATAACAAGACCCCATCTCTACACTATATTATGTAGCATCTCTACAAAAAATTAGCCCGGCATGGTGGTGCGCCTGTAGTCGCAGCTACTCAGGAGGCGACAGTGGGGGGCTTGCTTGAGCCCAGGAGGTCCGGGCTGTGGCGAGATGTGATTGTGCCACTGCATTCCAGTCCAGGTGACAGAGCAAGACCCTGTCTCTGTTTAGAAGAAACAAAAAGCTACAGAAGCAGGACATTTGAAATGATTATAAAAAAGTTAGCTGGGTGTGGCGGCACACGCCTGTAGTTCCGGCTACTCGGAAGGCTGAGGCGGAAGGATCGCCGGAGCCCAGCGGGTCGAGGCTGTGGTGGCCGGGAGTGCGCTGCTGCACTCCAGCCTGGGCAGCAGAGCGAGACACAAACTCAAAAAAGTAGATATACTCATTGTAGAAGGTAAATATACCTCATAGGTAGATTTTCTGTGTATATACATATGGTATGGATGGGATGTGTGTGTGCAATTTTGCATAGGTAGGACCACACCGCTCTTAGCATAACCTGCTTTGTTTAAGCTGATGAGCAACATGTACGAATAATGTGTTGCAGAACTCTTCCTGTGGCGGCAAATGTACCTGCATCGCCAGTTTTAGAGGATGCTCAATATTCCACTGCTCATAACTTCCTTGTTCCCAAGTGAAGGGGAACTCATGCAGTCAGTTTTCTCTCTTCATTTGTTAGCTTACTCATACCTCTGATAATTGTTTGCTATGCCTCCTCCCTCCGAAATCTGGTTTTTTGAGGCCCTGGCATTGTGGCTCACGCCTGTAATCCCAAAACTTTGGGAAGCTGAGGTGGGAGGATCCCTTCAGCCCAGGAATTCAAGACTGTGGTGAGCTGTGATGATGCCACTATACTCCAGTCTGGGTGACAGAGTAAAATTGACTCAAAAAACAAAAAAGAAGTTTCTTTAAAAATGAAATGTGTGTCTTCTTGAAACTGATAACTGTGGGAAGCAATTTTTCAGTTAATTTGACTTGCTTGCTTTGGGTTCATAGGTGGTTTTGTTGTTCAGATTGACTTTGTTTTGGAGTAGATAGGGAGAGGGCCCTGAGAGTATGATGTTGGCAGTTTTGAGGACAGTGGGGGATCTGGACTCAGTGACTGCTGTAATTCTTTTGTTAGCTGAGTCCTCAGGTCACACTGAGAAGTGGCTTGACAGCCTGAACAGGGAGAAGCGGGAAATGAAAGGATTCTAGAAGCCAAAAAGCAGGAATAAGGAACATATTGGGAAAACTTCAAGAGTGCCTCCAGGGGATTCTCAAGATCCAAATCAGCCTCGCTCAGTCTCTTGTTCTGTGCTGCTGGGTCCTGAGCTTGGCGTAGTAATTCTCAGAAGGCTTGCTTGGAGAGCACTTGATGTCACCGGACAAATCACATTACAATGAATTGTTCCTTTTCTTTTGTGGTCTCAATAAACTGTTGCCATACTTTTATGGTACCAAATGTTTAAAACAGGCGGGCCCTGAGTAAAGGACCAAAAGCCTCTGTTATGCTGGAAATGTGTTAGTTGTGATTGTCACTTTTGAAATGCCATGTGGGTGCCTCTCAGAAAATGCTGGTGTGGCATCCTGCCACATACCAGCAATAAATCCAGCTTACCATTGGCTAAATCAAGTCATAACCTACACTGGTGTGCACTGGAAAAGCTGTTGTGTTAGTTCAGACGCAGAGGAAGAGATGGGCCTAGGCAGCCTCACGTTATACCATAGGGATTCTTCCCTCTGGTCTGCACGCTGGCATTTATTGCCCACCTTCTCCCTTCCCACGCCTCCCCTTCTCTTCTCCCCACTCCCTTTTCTCTGTCCCCTTCCACCTCACCCAGACAAGCAGGCTCTGACTTGATTGCTTAATCCCTGTCCGGTGTTGGGAATCCTTGGCAGGCACTTTGGGGTTCAGGTTCAGGCGCTGGTCCAGTCAGTTGGAACTAGGGGAACATTTTGTTTTGCTGGAAGTACATGTTTGCTATTCTCAGAGGGAGCAGTAGGGGGCAGTGTAACTGCTGTATGCTTTGGACAGTTGAGGACCATTTAGTTAAGTGAATTATTTTGTATGTTTCACTTTTTTTTAAAAAGTGAGAATTTGTAGGAAAATATTCTCAAGACTGTAAAACGATGTCATTTGAAGATGTTTTCTGAGAAATTTATATTTCATTGGAGCCATCTAGTGAAATAAAGTCTGTCTGACTTGCTTCTAGAATCATGTAGCAAAATGTAAACAATGAGTTTATGGCAGTACGTGGAACTTCTAATTCAGTTTGCTGCTTTTTATGTAAGTTGTTAGTTTTGTTTACAATAGTGCTATATGGGTTTTTATTTCCAAAAAAGTTCCACATATGTCTCTCTGTCTCAATCCAAAGGGAGAATTACCAAGATCTTCATCACACATCTTCATGGAGACCATTTGTTTGGCCTTCCTGGCCTCCTCTGCACCATCAGCCTGCAGAGTGGCTCCATGGTCTCCAAACAGCCTATTGAAATCTACGGCCCTGTAGGGCTTCGGGACTTCATCTGGCGAACCATGGAGCTCTCTCACACGGAGTTGGTCTTCCCTTACGTGGTCCACGAACTGGTGCCTACCGCAGATCAGTGTCCTGCAGAAGAACCAAAAGAGTTTGCCCTTGCGAACAGAGCAGAAAGCCCACCCAAGGAGGGGCAAGGAAGAACTATCCTATTAGACTCAGAAGAAAGCTCATACCTTCTGGTTGATGATGAACAGTTTGTTGTAAAAGCATTTCGCCTTTTTCACAGAATTCCCTCATTTGGATTTTCAGTCATAGAAAAGAAACGCCCAGGTAAACTCAATGCGCAGAAACTAAAAGACCTCGGTAAGTATATTTTTTTCCTTCTGATCAATACGGCTGTTGCTAACTGCAGCTGTTAGAAGTGTTGTGGTAAATTTCCATCCCTGTACCCCAGGTCTGAAACTGACGTTTTCTCTACTTTGCCCCAAGTTTGCTTATGAAGGGAAATCCATGGAGCCAAAAGACAAGTATACATTTGAGTCCTTCTCTCTTCAGGTCCCCGGATTTACATGCATCGTCTGTCTTCCGCTTACACTGTCTTGGTTGGCAAAATGGTTTGGGTGGTAGTGGGGGTCGTTTCAGGTACAGGCTTTGTTTTTTCATGTCTTCCTTTTGAAAAAATGTTTTCAGTGACATCTTTGGTCTGAGAATTTTTGCCATGGTTCTTAACCGTACAACTGGAACCAACTACCATCAAGGTCTCCTTCTCTATCTGGTCTGCCTACTCACTCAGCCTTGGTTAAATTAACTTGGTGTTCAGAACGCTGTGACTCAACCAGCTTGACATGCCAGGATTCATTGCAGTTGAAAGCAACCATACTGAGTGGGGCTTGGGGCCCCTGTGAGGCTTTGCACCTCTTCCTTGCTAAGCCAGCACGCAGGAGGAAGTCTTCAGCACCTCTTGTGAGGTACAGTCCAAATACACTATGCCTCCAGTATTACCACCTTCCTTGGCATAGTGTGGCAGTGCCTGTAAAGAGCATGTGGTATTTTCTGTGTTTTTTAAAAAATGTGTATAGTCTCTTCCTCAACTAAAACAAAAGGATAGATAATAAGGAAAAGTGACTTAAGCCAGGGGTACTTCTATTATATAGAATCCTATGGAAATATTATATTTGGAAACTTTAAATATGATCTTTGTTGGAATTGGTGATGACATTATCCTTGTGTATGAGCACGATCCAGAGTGATGATCAGGTGTTAGCCTAGACTAATATAAGATTTAAGCCCAGTTTGATAAATGTGTGACTGCCCCTCTATTCCGGGAAGACTGATCATGTATGATTGCCTGAGTTGTTGCTTGATCTTGTGATCCAGACAATCTTCTAACAATTTTTTTTTTTATAAGTTAGTCACTTTGTAGGTTCCTTTCTTGACTGGGCATTGATTATATTTTTACTTAAATGTGTGTTCTAATTTCATCCAAAGGGGAGCTTATTAAATAAAGCACTTTCAAAATCGGTTATTTCCATGTACAGCAGAGAATCAAGGATGTTATAATGACTGTAATAAGGTCTTAGTGAGACTTATGAGCTTAAAACTTACTGACACGTGTACATGGAAGATGTTTTAAGTACTGCATTGCTAATATCAACACTGCACTTTTAAAAATGTATAAATATTCTAGTTTTCCACAAATGGTAAAACGTTTTAACAATTGTGAAAAGAATTGGATGTCTTTTCCATTTGCTTTTTGCAATGCTGTTAAAATAGACTCTTAAAAAATGATATATTCCATTTCTGTGATACCATGTTATCTGCCTTCATCATTAGGTGTTCCGCCAGGTCCTGCCTATGGGAAGCTGAAAAATGGAATTTCTGTTGTTCTGGAAAACGGGGTTACAATTTATCCCCAAGACGTCTTAAAGAAACCTATTGTTGGAAGAAAGATCTGCATATTGGGCGACTGCTCTGGGGTTGTGGGCGACGGAGGAGTGAAGCTGTGCTTTGAAGCCGACCTGTTGATCCATGAGGCAACCCTGGACGACGCCCAGGTGGACAAAGCGAAGGAGCATGGCCATAGCACACCACGGATGGCAGCAACGTTTGCCAAGTTGTGCCATGCAAAGAAGCTGGTTCTGACTCACTTCAGTCAGAGGTACAAACCAGTTGCCTTGGCCAGAGAAGGAGAAGCAGATGGCACTGCAGAACTAAAAAAGCAAGCTGAGTCAGTGCTGGATCTCCAAGAAGTGACTCTAGCAGAAGATTTTATGGTGATAGGCATTCCGATCAAGAAATGAAACCAGTGTTCCCGAATGCATATTGACATATTTGTGCATATGTTACTGACCCTATAGTCCTGTTTTTTATTTTTTGTTTTTAGTCTGAAATTATCTGGGCTCTTATAATCCTAAAAAGAATGGAGCTGCATTGCTGAACTGACTCAATAGTCAGAGGGAGCAAGCTTTTTGATAATAAATCATTTTTTAAAGAAAAAAAGCCCCAGCAACCTTCTTAAAGCCCAAATCTGACAATATGTTCAGGTATGCTTCTTATTTTGTGCTGTTGCTACAGCTAAAAGCCAATATTCCATGCAGTCCTGGGCTTAGCTTCTGCTCAACTTTATTGCTGCTTTTGGGAAAATACACAGGGCTTGATCCTCTTGGCTAAAATTTTTTTTTGACAGTTTGTGTTGAACCTGTTTGTGTTATTAACCGAGTAGGGAGAAATGTAATGAGACGTTGGACGTGCAGGATTGACGATAACATTACTGTAGCTGTGATGGAATATTGAGTGCAGGGTTTGGCAGGGTGTTTATTTTATTGAACTTTCTGGTTTGCTCTTAACCCGTGGTTCTCAGCTGGGGTGAGGCTGCTCCCCTGTAAAAAGCTTTGACGTTGCGGAGATGTTGTCTTGTCACAGTAACTGAGGGTGGGGGATGGGGGTGGTACTTCTACTGGTATTTAATCAGTAGAAGTTAAGAATATTAGATGTCTTGCAAAGTTTGGGTCAGTCCTATACAATAACCATCACACCCCAGAATGCAAATTCAGGTCCGTTGAGCTACACAGCAAATGAAAACTTATACTCCCAATGTGGATATACTTTACCAAAATTAGTGCCATTATAGGTTGAAATACTAGGTAAATCAAATCCTATAACAAATCCTAAAGAGTAAATATTGTTGAAATTGGAATGAATATGTTGGAATGGTATTCAAATATCATTTGAATGAAATGAGCCATCAAGTGAAGTTTGTGAATCTGAAGGTAAGAAATGATATCTATTAAAGTGAGGTTTAATTTACATGTCCCTATTAATAAATAATTTTTTTAAATTTAGGGTCTCATTCTGTTGTCCAGGTTGGAGTGCAGTGGCACAACTGTGGCTCATCAAAGCCTCAAACCTCTAGGCTCATGCAGTCCTCCTGCCTCAGCCTCCTGAGTAGCTGAAACAACAGGCACACACCACCATGCCTGTAGTTTTTTGTAGAGACGAAGTCTTGCTATGTTGCCTAGGCTGGTCTCAAATTCCTGGGCTCAAGCAGTCCTCCCGCCTCAGTCTCCCAAAGTGTTGGGATTATAGTCATGAGCCACTGTGCCCAGCCCCTGTTAATAATTCTTTGAGTACAGTTTTTTTTTGTTGCTTTTTGTTTTTTTGTTTTCTTGAGTTGGAGTCTCACTCCATCGCCCAGACTGGAGTGCAGTGGTCGCTCCCGGCCACCGCAGCCTCGACCTGCTGGGCTCCGGCGATCCTTCCGCCTCAGCCTTCTAAGGAGCTGGAACTACAGGCACGTGCTACCACGCCCGGCTATGAGTACAGTTTTAATAAATGTTCTTTCCAGAATAACTCTTCCTTCTGAGCTCCCATCCGTCTGCCAAGGTGTGTTTCTGACTCACTTGCCCCACAACATTTCTTATATATGTTCTGTGGAAAGCTAGCCTTGAGTGCTGATTCATTCAGAGGGGCTCCCTAATCAAATCCATTTGAGAAACCCTTGATGCAATGTGTTCCTCTGAAAGTGGTCTACTGACCATCAATATATTAAAAGCAGTACTGCTTTGTTTTTGTTTTTGAGTTGGAGTCTCACTCTTGTCGCCTAGGCTGGAGGGCAGCAGCATGCTTACAGCCACCACAGCCTCCACCTGCAGGACTTAGGCAGTCCTTCCGCCTCAGCCCTCCAAGTAGCTGGAACTACAGACGTACACCACCACATCCAGCTAGGTTCTTGTGTGTGTGTGTGTGTGTGTGTGATTTATAGTAGGTATGAGGTCTCACCATGTTGCCCAGGCTGGTCTCGAACCCGCGGGCTCAGGCAATCCTCTCACCTCAGCCTCCCAAAGTGCTGGGATGACAGGCTGAGCCACTGCACCCCGCCAGTACTGCTTTGAACAATCATAAGCCAGTCTTTGGTGCAGGAAGACCTAGTTTCAGAGTCTCATTCTGTACTTTAGGGTGGCCTCACATTGTGATCTGGAGCAGGCGACTTATGCTTTGAGCTTCTTCAGCTTGTTCGTCTCTAAAATGGAAAAGGCTAAATGAGACCACACCTATAAGGAGCAGAGCACATAGTTTAAAGGGTCGGTGAGTCCTGTAGTACAAAAGACTGCCAACTCTAGTGACCCCCCCCCAGTCTTGTTTCGCCAAATGTCGTCTGGTAACATCTCAAGAGCCTGGAGAGGTTTAGGGTGCACATATTTAGAGACACTGTCATAGTGTGCGGTGTTAAATTTAGGTTAAAAAAATGTACTCCCGGTTCTCAAAAGTTGTCTCCACTTGTCAAAATAGACCCTAAGTCAGCTGTTTCCTAATACTCATACTTCATTAATGTGATTTTAAAGAACTTTGAATCATAAAAGCAGTGTATGCTTGGTAGAGATCTTTAAGATTCAAGAAATTAAAACAATTACTCATCATTCCACCACCCAGAGAGAGCTGCTATTTCTGAGCCAGTGTGTTCAAACTGAGGTGTGAGTCAGGATTACTCAGGGTGTGTAGGTGGAGAGAGGTCCCTAGGGTTTGCTTCCAAAAACTAGTTCGATAGGTCTGGGTGGTACCTAAGAATCTGCGTTTTTAATAAGCCCCTCCCCCAGATGATGCTGAAGTATACGGTTGGCAGACCACACGGGGGAAAAAAGTTTTCTATGCACTTAAAAAAATTGGGGTGTGTACAGATATTTTATGTATGTGTCTACGTACGTTTGTATGTAGATTGTATACATGTACACATGTATATTTTTACGTATAGGCCAACCTCAGCTTTTTCTCGTTTAACGTGAGCATTTCCCCCATGGTATAAATGTTCTCCGAAAGCCTGAATTCAACAGTTTTATAATTATTTCATTCTGTAGCTAGAGTATCATTTAACCATTTTGCTATTGGGGGCATTGAGATTGTTTTGCATTATTATAAATAATACTGTCACGAACATTATGCATAAGTCTTTGTGTCTCTGAATATTCCCCCATTGGAATGGATTTCTCTGAGGGCACAAATATCTGACTTATGCTTGTAGGCAGGGAGGAACTGCCCACTTGTCTTTGTGCTCATTACACTCCTTTCGGCAGCACAGGAATGGCCTGTCTCATGGCTCCATCCACAGGTGACATGACCTTTCTTTTTTTTAAAATTTCAGTTGGAGTCTCACTCTGTCACACAGACTGGAGTGCAGTGCCCGCTCCTGGCCACTGCAGCCTCGACCTGCTGGGCTCCGGTGATCCTTCCGCCTTAGCCTTCCAAGTAGCTGGAACTACAGGCACACACTACCACACCCGGCT
>CAUYQG010115934.1:0-10289 GCA_963574415.1 Tarsius wallacei | reverse complement strand
CACGTAAAGCAACTCAGTTTCCTCATAAGTATGCTTCCTCTACTGTTTGCAAACTTACAATTAGTTTTATGAAGAAGACGGGAAAAAAGGGTTGGGATAGGAATAGCTTAGCCTTGGAAAAGTTAAAAGTGAAGAGAGTTGTCATAACCAACAACCCTTCAGGAATCCCTCTTGTAAGGGTGGATAGCCTTGACTCTCAATTTGAAACATGTGGGATTTTTTTCATAGAGTGATTTGAGTTCTTCCAGGTATATTCCCAGTAGGGGAATTGCAGAGTTGTATGGAAGGTTGATATCTGCGGCATTATTCACAATAGCAAAAATATGGAACCAACTGTGCTGCCCATCGAAAGAGGACTGGATTTTAAAAAGGGGGGTACATATACATGATGGAATATTACACAGCCATAAAGAAGGACAAAATTATGAACTTCACAGCAACTTGGATGGAATACTGAGTGATCTATCACAGAAACAAAGACCTGAATATCACATGTTCTCACTCATAAGTGGACCTTGAACAATTATCATAATACTATAAGAAAGGGATTGGCAGTAGTGGGAAACTGTCGGGGGCGGGGGGTGGTGGGATTGGCAGTTGAGGGAAACTGCTAGGGGAGAGTGGGGCACACCTCATTAACAAGGGTACCTGAATAATCAATGTTTGTACACCTAACTCTGAATTGTACCCCACATCTTTATAATAAAAAAAAAAATCTTCAAAGCTGATGAAACCAGAAAATGACCAACTGAGACCTGACCCTATTACTTTCATCCCTAATTTCAGAGGGCCAGGTTAAAGTTTTGATTTAAGCTCATCTGCTGGGAACTTTACATAAAACATGCACACACACCCCTCCCTTCCCAGGCCATTCTAGTAGGAAGTGTTGCCCAGGTAACGTGTCCTTTAATTGCATTCTTCCCGTGACTTCTCAGGAGAGAATGGTCAAATTGCATTGGAGGAGGAGGAGGAGGAGGAGGAGGAAGAGGAGTAGGAGGAAGAGGAGAAGGAGAAAAGAAAGGACTCAGGTTCTTGGGAATCCTGAGAGGGGAAGAAAGTGAGGTTGCCTGTCGTGATGACCTTGGACTTCTCCTCCCTGCACTTCCACATTCTCCCTCCCCTTCTCTAGGAGCAAAGACCCTTCATGTCAACCCTGAACTGGCCGTTGATTCCATGCGTGTCATTAGGCAAGTAGATTGTCCTGCTTGGGTCAATCTTGTTTACTGAAAACGGCATCGACTTGCCTCATGTGGATGTCCTGAGATATAAATGAGACAGGAAATTAGGGGTTTTGTAAGCTTTAAAATGCTGTGTCCCTGAGAAGAACATTGCATGAGCGAAAGTCTGGTAAAGCAGGAGACAAGTGAAACACTGAAATAAAAAATACTTGTAACATATATGAAAAAAGAAATACATGTTTCTAATACACAAAGAGCTCTAACCAATCAATAAGAAGAATTCAGGGAAAATTGGAAGTTGATATGAACAGATAATAAACAAAGAAATTCAAATGTTCATGAGCACATTAGATAATAATAATAACTAACATTTACTTAGCCTTTATTTTGAACCAGAAGCTGTGTTAGCAATGTGCATCCATGATGCTATTAAACCCTCAAATCTAACTAATAAGACAAGGACCATTTACTATCCTTATTTTCCAGATGAAGAAACCTTGCCCAACAACACACAGCTTGAGAGTACCAGAACAGAAACTCTCACATGGGCAGTCTGGCAAAACACAGCTTCACTCACAGTGAAGGGATTGCACATCAAAATGACCATGAAGCTATCATTTTCCATGTATCAAATTAGCCAAAATATTAAAGTTTGATAACACTCAAACTGCTGGGGCGAGGGTAAGAAAATAAGCATTTGGGACTTTTTTTTTTTTTTGGTTTGTTTGTGTTGGGGTTTTTGTTTTGTTGTGGTTTGGTTTTTTGAGTTGCCCAGGCTAGAATACAATGACAGAACCACGACTCACCACA
The DNA here is from genome assembly GCA_963574415.1 of Tarsius wallacei. Taxonomy (NCBI): domain Eukaryota; kingdom Metazoa; phylum Chordata; class Mammalia; order Primates; family Tarsiidae; genus Tarsius; species Tarsius wallacei. The sequence continues at coordinate 8,301 of CAUYQG010115934.1, read as the reverse complement.
GCCTTGACCTCCTGGGTCAGTCCTTCAGCCTCAGCCTTCCAAGTAACTGGGACTATAAGTGCATGCCACTACACCTGGCTAATTTTTTTTATTTTTTGTAGAGATGAGGTTTCCCTAAGTTGCGTAGATTGGTCCTGATCTCCTGGTCAATCAACCCTCTTGCCTTGGCCTCCCAAAGTGCTGGGATTACAGACGTGAACTACCACGCCCAGCAAAAATAAGCATTTTCATATAGTGTTGGTGCAATATTTTTGGAGAGCAATTTGCCAATATTCATTGACATTTTATATTTATACCACCTGATAAAAAAATTTATCCTATGGATATTCACCACATGTACACAAAACTACACATACAAGGATATTTATTTTATATGAATTTTATAATAGCAAAAAATATGAGAAATAGGGACTCATTCATTGATAGTGAAAGCAAAATTGTACACAACTCTGAGATACAGTCTGGCAGCTTCTTATGAAACTAAACACAGCCTTACAGCAATGGTTCTCCTAGATATTTACCCACCTGAGCTAAACTTATGTCCGCTCAAAAACCTGCACATGAATGTTTATAGCAGCTTTATTCACAATAGCCAAAACCCGGAAGCAACAAAGATGTGTTACAATAGGTGAATAAACTGTGGTACATCCATACAATGTAATATTATTCAGCAATAAAAAGAAATGAGCTATCAAGCCATGAAAAGACATAGAGGAAACTTAAATCCATATTTGCTAGGAGAAAGAAGCCACTCTGAAAAGGCAACATGTTACATGAGTCTAACTATATGACATTCTGAAAAAGGCAAAACTATTTATGTAAAAAGATCAGCGGTTGCCAGGAGTTCGGGGGAAGGTAGAGGGATGAATTGATGGAGCATGGAGTATTTTCAGGGTGGTAAAACTATTCTGCTCGATACTGTAAAAATAGATACATGACATGGATTTGTCAAAACCCAGAGAGGTATGCAACACAAAAACAGAACTTTAATGTAAACTATGCACTTTAGGTAATGTATCAATATTGGCTCATTAATTGTAACAAATGTATCACAAAATGTTAATGGGCGAAAGTGAATGAGAACATACGTGGGTACTCTGCACTACCTGTACAATTTTTCTGTTAATCTAAATTTCTTCTTTAAAAAAAAAGACTATTAATTTTTTAAATATATGAGATATAACATAAAGTCCAGCAGAAGAGGACCGATTTAATTTTTTAAAAGGCACTTGTATTCTACAGAATACAATATACTCATGAGAAAGAAGGAGATAGGCTTTATATTTGGCAATATTATCTGCAAGATATATTAATCTTAAAAATAACTGTAATATTTAAGCATTTAAGTATTAAGTATTTAAGCAAGATCTCACTTGTATGGAATACTTAGAGGTCTGAGCTTGTGGTTACTGAAGATGTTTGCCGGAGAACCCACAGAGATTATTTTCCATGGCGCCCTGCAGGAATTTAGAGGGGGGAAGTGAGCCAGACCTTCACTTTACACTCTTTAAAATTCTTATCATAGGGCCGGGCTTGGTGGCTCTGCCTGTAATCCCAGCACTTTGGGAGGCAGAGGCGAGTGGATTGCCTGAACCCGCGGGTTCGAGACCAGCCTGTACAACTTTGGAAACACCTCGTCTCTACAATAAGTCAAAAATTAGCCGGGCATGGTAGCGTGTGCCTGTAGTTCCAGTTACTTGGAAGGCTAAAGCGGAAGGATAGCTGGAGCCCTGCAGGTCAAAACTGGGGTGGCCGTGAGTGTGCCACTGCACTCCAGCCTGGGCCACAGAGTGAGACTCCAACAAACAAACAAACAAGAAACAAACAAATTCTTATCATGAGCATGTACAGTGTTTAAAAACAAAAGGCCAAGGTCTGCGTGTTTTTAAATCCTGATCATAAATATGTATCACTTGTTTTTTTTGTTTGTTTGTTTTTGAGTTGGAGTCTCACTCTGTCGCCCAGACTGGAGTGCAGTGGCTGCTCCTGGCCACTGCAGCCTCGACCTGCTGGGACTCCGGTGATCCTTCCACCTCAGCCTTCCAAGTAGCCGGAATTACAGGCATGCACTACCATGCCCGGCAGATTTTTTGATTTATTGTAGAGATGAGGTCTCCCCAAATTGCCCAGGCGAGTCTCGAACCCGCGGGCTCAGGCAATCCACTCACCTCGGCCTCCCAAAGCACGGGATTACAGGCTGAGCCACCGAGCCTGGCTTGTCATTTGTATTTTTGAAAAGACAAACAAAAAGACAGGCCTAGGGTCACGCAGACTGGAGTGTGAATTCCAGCAGCTGAATTCCAGAGTCTGAATGCAGCGGCCATCAGGTGGCCATGAGGACAGCCCTCATGACACTCTCAAGACCGCAGAGCAGAAGGCCGGAAAGGACCTGAGTCCTCAATGTCTCCACTGAGCCGCAGAGCCTACCCTGAACCCAGAGACCTGGATTCTTCCGTGGAAAGGTAAACATCCCAAATGTTTAGGAAACTTGTCAGGTCAAACTTCAGCTACTTGCAGTCCAAAGTGTCCTAAGGGAGACGCACCTCAGAGAAGCCTTGCGAGCGTGGAACGAGAGAGGAGGACGTGTCCGGACACGGCAATGCCCTCCCCGCCCCCAGGAAGAAAAGCCCAGTGCCAGGCAGGTTCCACTCTCTCCTTCAGTGCCAGGCACAGCCCTCACCTCTAGTGGGAAACTCTCCCAGTCCTCCTGCCCCTGACCTGCTGCGAGGAACAGGCTCTCCTCCCACCTGGGCTCCCGTCACCCTGGCACCAGATGGAGATGGTCCGGGCAAGTGAGTCCCAGGCGACGCGGCCCGCGGGAGGACGCGACGCCCCTCGGCTCCCTCCCGCCAGTGAACTTGAGGCCCCAGTTGCTCTCTGCCAGGCAACTCCAAGTCAGACTCCCTCCTCTGCCTCCACCCCCTGCCCACTTCCTGTAGCTCTTCTGCCAGACATTCCAGGAGAGGGAGGCATGGTCCTCGCGGTCCACACGCCCTCCGTGGCCCCGGAAGAGGAGCCCCTCAGAGTGGGGCCACCCGCCACGTTTAGAGGCTCTAGGTAAGCTTAAAGACGAAGGCAGACCCAAAAAGGGCTGCACAGACACACGGATGAGGAAGCCTTCTTCATCCAGCCCTCGGTGGGGATGGCTCACAGTTGGAGCCTGTCTTCCTTTCCAGTGGCCCCGGGTCCCCTGCCCGAGGTCCACCCCCTCCGCCTTCTCCATCTCCAGCCTCTGCGCTGGAATGTTCCGCCCCGCCCTCCGGATTGGTTGGGAGCGCCCACGGGAGAGGAGGGAGAGGGGGAAGCGCAGGAACCGGGCCTAGGAGTGATGGCCACTCCCTTAAAAGTCCTCCCCCCCCCCGCCCCCCCCACCCCTCCTCCTTCCCCCACCCCTCCTCCTTCCCCCACCCCTCCCCCCTCCCTCGCGCCCGCGTCCAGCGGCGACTCTCCTCACCCCCTCCCCGGGCCCTTCCGGCGAGGGCGGGCTCGGGGCTCCCAGGCTACGCCCCGGGTGCCCACGAGGGGGCGTCGCGTCCTCCTGCGGGCCGCGTCGCCTGGGACCCACGCCGGCCCGGGACCTGGCGTCTTGAGCAGCCGCAGCCCACCCTCCCCAACGCCGCCCAGCGCCGCCGATGTGGGGGTGGGGGCTGGAGGAGGAAAGGGGGCCTCTTTGCTCCGAATCCATGGGGGACGGAGAGGACCCAAGGCCCTGAGAGAGAGGAGGAGGCCAGGCGGGGACTAGGCACACAATTTAAGGGGACGCTAAAAGAAAAGCTTGGCAATCGAGATAAATAATATTTTAATGAAATACTTCAAAATCCAAATTAATTTAAAAATAAATGATAAATATCAAAAATTCCAGTAAAACAGGATTCAACTTCCAGCCTGGCTGTCCTGCCCTTCACCAATCTGCTCAGATTCCAGGCACCAGTTCCCCTATGACCACATCCTGCTGGTTCCTGCCTGCCCTCCATCCCCCAGCCCTAGGAGCTTCCACTCAGGAGGAGGTTGTGAACCAAGTTGGATTTTTCACTGGAAGTCATTTCCCCTTTTTCTGAATCCCCCCAACTCTTTAGGGAAAGAAAATCAAACCAGAAAGTCTTCCTTAAGAAATGAAAGGCTGACCTTACAAAAGCCTCCAAGCTTACATACAACATGGCACCCTTGGCCACCATCTCCCAGTCTCTCGACTGCTACAAATGAGAAGTGAACAGAGAGAAGCCATTCAGAAGGTTCCCGGTGACCAGCCAAGTGGGCAGGAACATATAAGAGGTCTGCAGTGAGGGGACAATTCTACCTCTCCCCCCTGGGTCCCAGCACCCCAGCTAAGCTCCTTAGTGAGCACATAGAAAATTTCCACCCAGAGGCTCCCTGATCCGGCCCTGCTCAGATGCAGGAAGGAGATGCATCTACTTGGGGGCAAAGACAGAAATCTCCTCCCCTGGCTCCTGGACACAGTCAAGTTCCAGACAGGAGACAGGCACATGGATAGGGCAGTGCAATGTGTCCCCATGGAGGCTCAGGCCATATCCCAACCTAGTTACAAGCCAAGTAAGAAGATTCTGAGAACGTGAAAGAGGAGATGGCCTGCCCAAGGCCAGCAGAAGGGCAACACCTACTCAGTGTGCCCTTCCCGCAACCTAACCAGTCAGTCCCCAGAAAGGGCCACCAAAACTTAGGGATGAGGTGCCCTTCCAGCTGGACCAGAGTCTTTCCATTCATACAACAGGACCACTGACAATTCACACATTTGTGTTCAAAGAGGGAAAGGACGGTTGGAGAGGACAGGGTGAAAATCAGGAATGTCAAGACCTAGATGCAGCCATGGCCAAAATGGCCCAGACTGCAAGAAGAGAGGGACTACTGTCAGAGCGAGAGGGCTTAGGCAAGGCAAGTCCTTGGCATAAGGGAGGAGGAGACAGGAACAAGGTCAGTGTGTGGTAGAGAGACAGAAGGTTTCTGGGCTACAAAGGAGATAAGACTAAAAAAGTGAAAAGATTAAAGAAAAATAGGGGATGGGGGAGACAGGGCAATAGGTGCAGGATCAGCAGAGACCCCCCCACCCCTACTTGTCCCTGGCTGCACATGCACAGAGGCACTGCAGTCCATAGGATGCACAGAAAGCAATCTCTGTCTTTTCTCAGAAAAGATGCCAGTAAATGAAAAGTTCAGGCAGATAGACTGGGTGAGGAGTATGTGGCTAAAATCCACATTGGACACAATCTCCTGTCAAAAGCCTTACTCCCATAATGTTCACATTCCCTCCTGATAAAGTGGGCCATGAATCATGAATTTTAGGTTATCTATTTGGGGAGCTCATGTTCCAGGGCCCAGACCTGTCTCCTTGCTCAGCTATCTTGGGCTTGAAAAAGAAGAAAGAAGACATGAGTCCTGGAGAGTCACTGTGCAAGTAAGCAAAGAAGCAAAGGCAGTGTTCACCCAACTTGTGGGACCCGGGAATCAACCACAGCAACAGAACTAGCCCAATCAGGGAGATCCCCACCCAGATTTGGAAAGATGCCTACCAAGAAGGATGAGTAAACCTGAAGAAGGGCTCAGTGAGGAAGGTACTAGAGGCCATCTGCAGAGGAACCCAATTCTCCTGAACCTCCATCACCTCTTGTGAAATGTGCAGGTGAGCCTTGGATCTAGGATTTTAGGCTTTGAGGATCTAGGATGAACAGAAAGGATGCCAAGGGTGGGGTGAGGCAGTTCCCGATCTCCAAAAGAGCAAAAAGATAGAGTATGTGACTCTTAACTTACTGTTGCTCTCAGACTTGCAGACAAGCTTGTTAAACAGAAGCAGGCACAAGCTTAGAAAGGGAAGCAGCAATCCCCAAAACCAGGCTTGTTGAGAAGGACTCAAGTCAGGCCATGCTCCCCTCCTTCCTGGACTGTGATTTAGGTCAGAAGGGTGCTACTGATGTTAAAGATCTGGACTGTAATAAATTTACCATAAATGAGTTTGCTCATGATGACCATGTGGATTTGGAGGGACCTGTGGGCCATGCTGACCTACAGAATGACCCAGTGATATGCCCAGGCACCATACTGGCCTTGCCCTGCCTGACAAGTTGGATGGAAATTGATGAAGGACCAGCCATAACCTCAGATGACAAAGCCAGTCCGGACCAAAATGACAATTGAGAAGGAATTTAACGTGGGCAAATGCCAAGCTCTGCATTTAACTAACCAAGGTTGCTTGGCATGAACACGAATTAGACAGAGTTTTTTCAGAGAGATACATGGAGAAAATGTCCAGGCATTTTGTAGGCCACAAGCTCAGCATGTCTCCTGAGTGTTAGGTTGCTCAAGACATGAATGCAACTTCTGGTGGCTGCACCCCTGGAGGTCTGTAACGTCCTTTGGCAGTTTCTGTGCACACCTTCCCCTGGGATAAACCCTACAACTCCATGCAGAGCTACTCTGGGGCTCCTGGAGCCAGAAGTACCTGGAGGTTATACCCCCTGCCCCTGGTGGCCCTTGCTCTGGGCGGAATTTGCACCCCAGGCTCTCCTGTGGCATCTGACTTGGCCTGAAGTCACATCCTTACTTGCCTTCTTCCCCTCTCCTACCTTGCTCTCCCCATCTTAATAACTCCAGAATCCTCATCTTAGTATGAGCATTTCAGAATAAGCCCAACCTGAGATTAGTGGTAAGGGATAGGATGGATGGTGATCCTCTTTCTTGAGGCTCTGGGAACCATATTTTCAGAGACCCACAACCAGAAGGCACGTGCCCCAAGCAGGTATAAAGCTGAGGAAGAGGAACCTGGAAAGAGACTCTGAATAAGGGATAATTCAGGAAATGGGACGTGGGCTGTGATCACCACCGGGGGGCAGGGCAAGAGCTGTCCCTGAATGTGGCTGTGGGCATGCCACCCAATACCACTAGTGTGTGTAGTGGGTGCTGACTTGGCACCAGGTGCTTTACATGGATTACTCAATTTAATCCTCACAACTAGCCTGTGAAGGAGGCATCACTATCATCCCCATTTTACAGACAAGGACGTCTAAGATCAGCAAGGCTAGTTACTTACCCAAGATCTCATGGCTATAGGTGTAGATCCAGGGTTCAAACTTTATCTGTAGACCACGAAACTAAACATGGTCCACCCCATGCCCAAAGTGTTAGGACTTGCATGGACAAGGCCCTCTGCAGCCTCCTGTAAAACTAGGATCTAGCATGTCTAGGAAACAGAGACGCAATCCAGCTGACACGCAGTCACAGTGGAACAGGCCCATTCCCTGCTTTTCTGCTGTCCCCAGCACTGTGACCTCAGGCCAGCAGTAGCTATCCTCTAATAGGAACAACTTCTTCCTCAGTTTGGGTTAATGATTTCTTGTGAGGCTGATGGCAGCCTTGGGCCAGAGAAGGAAAACCCACCTTGTGTTCTGACCACAGGACAGGCAAGCCAAGAGGTGACAAGGGAGGAGTCTCTAGAGAAGATGGGGGGTGGGGGTGTGGGGGGAACACAGGGCAGGCATCCCTGCTGTAGCAGGAAGCTCTGACTCGGGTTTATGCTCCAAAGGGCAGAATTTAACCAACGCCCCTTTCCTGCTGGGGCCTGGCAAAGCTCTGGTCTCCGAACTTGGATTTATTTTTAATTCAAAACCAAACAAATGTATCAACAATGAAATCCAACACCTCCCAGAGTGAGGCCTGAAAGGGATCCAAAGAATCTGGGGTCCAAGGGAAAGAGATCTATAAACTAAGCCAGTGGCATTGCTCTGGGGCCTAAACTACTGTAAGCATCAGGTCTGGTCCAGAAGTGGGCATGGCAAGGGGGTGGGTATGGGTCTCTAGGTCCAATTGGAAATTAAGCTGCAGTCACTCCAGGTAGAGCTGTTGACAGAAGCTAGGCACTGTGAGCTAGTGAGACCAGGGACCTGGCTTAACCAGGAGGGTGGTCTGGGAACCCCAGTGAAAACACAGGCCAGGCTGGATCCCAGCACCACCCTGCAAACACTCATCTCAGTCATGATGAAATGAATGGGCAGCTTGGCTGGCCCGTCCCATGCTGGGTTCAACCCAGCCTGCTATCCTGGTGAGCCAGGGGCAGCAGAGAGGTGGCACCAATTCGCTCATAGCCAGAGTAAACTCATAAGAATCTGCATGTGACAAAGAAGAAAGTCTCTTCATGAAGTGGCTTTCACTAGTCCCAGCCAAACCCTGCGGCATGTGGCCCTTCCCCTGTCCCCGGTAGTGGCCCCATCTTGCTCAGACTGGAAACCTCAACCTCCCAAAACTCCTCTTTCTTCCTGAATCCATGTGCGCGTGTGTGTGTGCGTGTGTGTGTGT
>CAUYQG010115931.1:0-12919 GCA_963574415.1 Tarsius wallacei | reverse complement strand
ATTTCTCTGCCTTCCCGCTACAGTTTAAGGTGTGTGTTTGTAATACATGTTGAGGGTTTAATCTGATCCTTTTTTTTCTTTCTTTTTTTTTCTGGTCTTCCTGTTTTTCTTCTCTATTCACTTTGTGCTAAGCATGTGTGTTTGTGTTTAGTTTTCTTGTTTTTTTGGTTGTTGTTTTCTTTGTTTCACTTTGTTATTTTTCCAGTTTGTTTTGTGTGTGTGTGTGTGTGTGTGTGTGTGTGTTTAATTGGTTTTTGCATTGGTTTCTGCTTTGCATCATCATGTACAGTGGTGGTGGGGAGTTGGTCTCAGGGAACACATACCACAATAAGTGAATATTGTAATTTGCAAGTAGTTTCTGAATCCACTGCCCCATCCCCTACTTTATTAGAAATTCACAAACTACAGAGACAGGAAAGCTTCTAATCTACTGTCCTATTTAAAAATAGAACAAATCCAGAGCTCAGATCAGGGAAGAATAAAGGACTGAGCAAACATTATAAGGGAAAGCCTCTCACACTGACACTGAATAACAGAACTAAAGAGGGGGGAAAAAAGACCTCTCATAAATGAGGAAAAAACAAAGGAAGACCACAGGCAATTTCAGGAGTATCAAAGACAAAACACCTAAAATCAGAGCTTGGTGCCCGAACAATGGAAGTCACCAATGACTGGTCTGAGAATATGACAGGGATAAGGGAGTGGATGAAAAGAGTGAATAAGACTGAAGAAACAAATGATACAACACTGAAAGAACTTGTAACAGAGATTTTGGCAATAAAAATTTTCATCCAGGAAATAAATAACAAGATGAAAAGCACAGAAAGCAGAATTAAATTAGCTGAAGAAAGAATCTCAGAACTTGAAGACCAGAACATGGAATTAATGTGATCTGTGAAAAAACATAGAAAGAAGACTCAGAAAGAAAAAACAAAGTCTACAAGAGATGTGTATTTATATCAACAGGCCAAACTTACAGCTGATTGTTATTCCAGAAGAAGAAAGGAAAATGGAGAACAACTTGGAGCAAGTATTTCAGGGGGTAATCCATGAAAACTTTTCCCATCTCACCAGAGGTGTGACCAGTCAAGTACAAGAGATACAGAGAACCCTCACAAGACATCAAATGAGAAGAGTAACCCCTAGACACATAGTAATTCACCTACACAAAGTAGACACAAAAGAAAGAATCCTAAAGGCAGCAAGAGAGAACCTTCAGACTACCAACAGGGGAAAACAGATCAGAACAGCAGCAGACCCATTGGCAGAAACACTACAAGCAAGAAAGGACTGGACCCTATCTTCAGAGTCCTCAAAGATAAACAATTTCAACACAGAATTTCCTATCCACCAAGCCCAGCTTCATCAGTAATGGAAAATTAAAATCCTTCCCAGACAGCCAATCCCTAAGAGATTATACAGTTTCCAGACCAGCTCTACAGGAGACACTTAAAAAGGTATTAGGAACAGAAGAAAGAAAAAAAAGAATGACCACACACTTCCCAAGAGAACACCAGAGCACAGAATCAACAGAGAATACAGTGCAACAAGAAACTTGAAAACACACACATACATCAACTCCAAAGACAAAATAAAACAAGCAAACAAAGAAAAAAACTTTATAAGACTCTCATGAGAGGGATAAACAATCACATTTCAATAATCAGCCTGAATATGAATGGACTAAATACACCACTGAAAAGACACAGAATGGCAAACTAGATAAGAAACCGTGACCCAATAATTTGCTCCTTCCAGGAGACTCATCTCACTACAAGGGATGCACACAGACTCAAAGTTAAAGGATGGAAAATGAATTTTCAGGCAAATGGATCACAAAAGAAGGTAGGAGTTGCGATCTTAATATTATACAAAACAACCTTTAAGTTATCAAAAATTTAAAAAGATGCAAAAGGACACTACATAATGATAAAAGTTTCAATCCATCAACAAGAAATATCCATCCTAAACATATGTGCACCCAACACAGGAGCACCAGCATTTCTAAAGTAACTACTAAATAAACTAAAAAATGATATTGACTCTAACAATATTATAGCAGGGGACTTGAATATTCCACTGACAGCCCTAGATAAATAATTGAGGCAAAAAAATCAATGAGGAGATCGAGATCCTAAACTTGACACTTGACCAAATGGACTTAATAGATACCTAAAGATTATTCACCAACAACCACAGAATATGCATTCTACTCATCACCACATGCAAAATACTCCAAGATCGATCACATCCTTGGGTATAAATCAAGCATAAGTAAATTCCATAAGGTTGAAATCTTGCCATGCACATTATTAGACCACAGTGGAATAAAAATAAATATCAATACCAACAAAATTTTCCCAAAGCCCACAAAAACATGGACACTAAACTGCACGATGCTGAACAATGACAAGGTCAACATTGAAATCAAAGCAGAAATTAAGATTTCTGGAAACAAATTAAAATGAAGAAACATCTTACCAAAACCTCTGGGATGCTATAAAAGCCATTCTCAAAGGGGAATTTATATCTCTATGAGCACACATCAAGAAAATGGAAAGAAAACAAGGGGAGAGCCTAACAAATCACCTAAAGGAGCTAGAAAGAAAAGACCACCCAAACCCCAACTTTAGCAGAGGAATGAAAATCACAAAAATAAGAGTCCAAATACAGGACATAGAAGACAAAAATATCATAGAAAATATCAACAAAACAAAAAGCTGGTTGTTTGAAAGAATTAGCAACACTGATGGGCTCCTAGCCAGAATGATCAAGACAAAGAGAGAAAGAGTCCACATAAACACAATCGGAAATACAAAACATGAAATCACAGCTGACCTTGGAGAAACACTAAAGATTATCAGAGATTACTCTGTACACCTATATGGAAACAAACTTGATAACCAAAATGAAATGAAGGACTTTCTAACATCACACAACCTCCCTAGGTTGAAACAAGAAGACATTGAGACATTAAATAGACCAATAACAACCCAGGAAATTGACCCTGTCATATGAAAACTACATTTAAAAAAGCCCTGGACCAGATGGCTTTCCAGCAGAATTCTACAAAACATACAAGAAGGAGCTGATACCAATACTATTGAAAGTATTATGGGAAACTGAGAAAGATGGAATTTTCCTCAAATCATTTTATGAAGCTAATATTACACTGATACCCAAATCAGGAAAAGATCCAACGCAAAAAGAGAACTACAGGTCAATATTCCTTATGAACATAGATGCAAAAATCCTCAACAAGATTCTAGCACATCAGATCCAAAAACACATTTCAAAAATCATCCATCATGACCAAGTGGTCTTCATCCCCAGGATGCAGGACTGGTTCAACATTTGCAAGACCATAAATGTAATTAAATACATCAAAAGTTGCAAAAATAAGACCCCGATGAATATACAATTAGATGCAGAAAAGCTTTTGATAAAATCTAGCATCCCTTCTTGATAAAAACCCTCAAACACCCAGGTGTAGAAGGAACATACCTCAAAATAGTAAGTGCTATTTATGATAAACCCACAGCTAAGATATTGCTAAATGGACAGAAACTGGAAGCATTTCCCCTGAAAACTGGAACCAGACAAGGCTGCCCATTCTCACCCCTCTTGTTCAACATTGTGTTGGAAATCCTACCTCGGGCAATTAGACAAGAGAAGGAAATCAGGGGTATCCAAATATGAAAAGAGGAAGTCAAGTTATCCTATTTGCTGATGATATGATCCTATACCTCGAAAATCCAAGAGAATCTTTCAAAAACCTGCTTGCAATGATAAAGGACTTTGGCAAAGTCTCAGGGTAGAAAATAAACATGCAAAACACAGTTGCATTTCTATACACCAACAACATGCAAGCAGAGACCCAATTAAAAGCACATATCCCATTCACAATAGTCACACACACACACACACACACACACACACACAAAAGAAAGAAATACCTCGGCATCTTCCTAATCAGAGAAGTGAAAGATCTTTACAAAAAGAACTACAAAACACTGTTCAAAGAAATCCAAGAAGACATAAATGGAAAAATCTTCCATGCTCATGGATAGGAAGAATCAACTTTGTTAAAATGTCCATCCTACCTGGAAATGACAATACAGAATTTCATATAGAAACATAAATGACCATGAATAGCCAAAAACATCCTTAGCAAAAGAAACAAAGTAGGAGGTATCACACTTCCAGACTTCAAACTTTACTATAAGACTACAGTAAACAAAACATTCTGGTATTGGTACAAGAACAGGCATATAGACTGATGGAAAAGGAGAGACATTGTAGAAGCAAAGCCTCAATTTCTCAACCAACTCATCTTTCACAAAGCCTCCAACAACAACCACTGGGGAAAGAAGAACCTATTCAGGAAATGATGCTGGGAAGATTGGCTGATCACATGAAGAAGATTGAAACAGGACCCCTTCCTATCACCATACACAAAATTTACCTCTAAATTGATCAAAGACCTAAATGCAAAACCCCAAACTATGAAAACCTTAGAAAACTCAGGAGACACCCTTATGGAAATTGGAATTGGCAACCAATTCCTAATCAGAGCCCTAAATACCCATACCTTAAGTAATAAGATAGACAACTGGGACCTCATTAAACTAATGAGCTTCCGTAAAGAGAGCATGAAGAGAGCCAATCAAGAGAGCATGAAGAGAGCAAACAGAATGGGAAAAAACTATTTGCCGACTGTATATCTGACAAAGGCCTAACGTCTAGAATCTACAGGGAAGTCAAACGTGCTGAAAGGAAAAAAACAAACAGCCCATGAAAAAGTGGGCAAAAGACATGAATAGACACTTCTCAAAAGAAAATATAAGGGCAGCCAACAGACACATGAAAAAGTGCTCAGCCTCACTCATCATCAGAGAAATGCAAATCAAAACCTCACTGAGATACCACCCAACCCTAGTAAGAATGGCCATCATTAATAAAACAAACAACAACAGATGCTTGCGAGGATTCGGGAAAAAAGGAATGTTTCTACGCTGGTGGTGGTAATGCAAACTAGTGCAACCTCTTTGGAAGATAGTGTGGCAATATCTGAAGGAATTAGAAATTGACCTTCCATATGGCGCAGAAATTCCCCTATTGGGAATATACCCAGAGGAACTCACATAATTCTACAAAAAAGATACCTGCATAGGGATGTTTGTTGCCACTCTATTCCAAAAACATGGAACCAACCATGTTGCCCATCAAAGCTGGACTGGATAAAAAAAATATGGTACGTATACACAATGGAATATTATGCAGTCATAAAGAAGGACAAACATACGGACTTTGCAGCAACTTGGATGGATTTAGAGTCGATCACACTCAATGATCTACCACAGAAACAAAGAACAGAGTACCACATGTTCTCATTCATAAGTGGACCTTGAAAAATTATAATACTATTAGAAAGGGATTGGTGGTAGTGGGAAATTGTTAGGGGTGGGGAGTGGGATTGGCAGTTGAGGGAAACTGCTAGGGCGAGGCAGGGGCATACCTCATCAACAAGGGTACTGGCATAATGAACATTTGTATACCTAACCATGAATTGTACCCCACATCTTTATAATAAAAAAAAGTGAACCATGAAAAAATAACAAATAAAAAACCTAGTTTAGTTCACAGCTCAAAATCACACATGTACTTTTCCTTAATACAATCATAGTCTGTTATATAGAACTTTATGCATATTTCTCATTTTGTAACACAAAATAATAAAAAAGATATATATTCAAAAAATAATAAAGGAAACACCCTATCCATTGAGATGAAAACAAAGTAGAGCCTTGCCCGTGTGTAGAAGTCTGTCCCATTTAGGCAGACTCTCATACTCCCTCACTATAGGCTGTCTTTTCTTTCAGGATATAAACAAGAAATATCCCTTTCTTCCAGGTAGATACAGTAATTTCTTGTGGGGAGCGGATGTGATGTGGTGAGAAGATGAGCACTGTCACTGTAGCAGGCCTTGAGTAAAGGCCCAAGGGAAGACAAGGTCTCACTTAATGACCCCAAGCTCATAGACAAGGTCTTGCTCGGAAGCTCTGCATCCTAGCCAAAGGCAGGCTGTGAGGGATGCAGCCTGCTACACGACACGGTGTCTCAGATGCCCACATATCCAGGTACACATAGCATAAATAAAGCCTTAGCCACAGGATAACTGCGAAACAACTCGCCTTTAGGTAACAACAATTTCCCTTATGGCTCCCGCACACACCATGAATCCCTACCAACTTCCCTTGTGCTTGATTATAAAATAAACATGCTGAGCTAACTCGGGGTCACTTCTCCTCCATCAGAGGAAAGTGTCCCACCTGGCCCCAGCTTTTCTTTATGTCTTTGTGTCTGAGTCTTTCTTAATCTCTTGCCACTCTCTCTTGGGACCCTCAAGGCAATCATGTGGGCCATGGCAACTCCTAGACAAAATTTTTTTCTCTATGCACTGTTGAGACAGGTTCTGTTCTGTACTGAGAGAGGTCTACACTGTTCATCATTCTTGCTTCTCTCACACTTACTCTGCTGTCTCCTGTTTCCAACAATACACTAAATCTTTCTCATCAAGGTGACATATGTCAACGACACCTTCCCAGACCATCTTATATATAAATACAGCCCCCCATCATCTCATGCCACCATCCCCTGCTTATTTTCTCAACAACATTTACCAACCCCTAACAACACACTTTTACATGCTAAGTGATAAGTGTTTGACTTTTTAAAAAATAAATTGTTTCAGAAGGCAGAGAAGATGGGAATACAAAAGAAGGTCAAATATTGACTTTGGGCCAGGTGTGGTGACTCACACCTATAATCCCTTCACTTTGGGAGGCTGAGGCGAGAGGATTGCCTGTCCCACAGGTTTGAGACAACCTAGGCAACTTGATAAGACCTCATCTCTATTAAAAAACAAAAAACAAAAAAAAACTAGCTGAGCATAGTGTTGTATGCCTGGAGTTTCAGCTATTTCAAAGGCTGAGGTGGAAGGATCATCTGAGCCCAGCATATCAAAGCTGCAATGGCCATGAGGGTGCCACTGCACTCCATTTTAGGTGACAGAGACTCCAACTCACAACCCCTCCCCTCAAAAAAAAGATTGACTTTGGACAGAGACAATGAGACAGCTCTCCCAGGTGCAAGCAAGTGCAAGGCAGATCCCATAATGATGACGAACAGGTAAGAGCTAATCCAGTAGGAAGGGATGATAGCTGAAAGCCAAGGTGGAAACACAGATGAAGGATGAAGCAAAAGGAACCCAGAGATGTCCTGGATGTCACAGCACAGATTCTGGTGGCTGACAGATTTCAAAACCTAGAGTTTAAATCATCTATTTTTTGTGAGATCTTGGAGTCAGAACTTATCTCTCTAAGCTTCAATATTCTTATCAATATTATAGGTAAGCAATAATGATAACCTGACTTATTTCTGTAAAAACTAACAGAAAGTGGGCTTTCACAAGTGGTGCAGGGAAAGCTGACTAGCCACATGAAGAAGAATGAAACTGGACTTCTGCCTACCACCATATGCAAGCATATATTTAAAATGGATCAAAGACTTAAATGTAGACCCTCAAACTATAAAAATCTTAGGAGAAAATGTAGGGAACACCCTTCTGGAGATTGGACCAGGCAACAAAATTCTTGACCAAGTCCTCAAAAGCAAGCACAACAAAAGCTAAGATAGGCACGTGAGAGCTTATCAAACTGAAAAGCTTTTGCACAGCAAAAAGAAAAAAAAAATCAAGAGAGTAAAGAGACAATCTACACAACAGGAAAAAATTATTTGCAAGCTATGCATCTCATAAAGGCCTAACATCCAGGATCTACAAGGAACTCAAACAAGCTGAACAGGAAAAAAAAACAAACCATTACAAAGTGGGCAAAGTGCATGAACAGACACATCTCAAGGGGAGACATACAAGTAGCAAAAAAACATTAAAAAAAAAATGCCGGGTCTCGCTAATCATCAGAGAAATGCAAATCAAATTTACAATGAGATACCACCTAAAACTGGTAAAGATGACTGTCATTAAAAAAGTAAACACACACACACACACACAACAACAACAACAAACAAACAAAAACTAATGCAACTGTGACGAAAAGGGAATGCTTCTACATAGTTGGAGGGAATGTAAGCTAGTTCAGTATCTTTGGAAAGTACTATGGTGATTTCTAAAAGAACTAAATATTGAGCTTTTATTCAATCCAGCAATTCCTCTCCTGGGAATTTACCCAGAGGAACAAAAATCTCTACCAAAAAGACACCTGCACATGCATGATTATAACTGCACTGTCCACAAAAGTAAAAACAGGGAATTAACTCAGCTAACCATCAAAAGTGGGCCGGATGAATAAAATGTGGTATATATACATGATGGAATACTATGCAGCCATAAAGAAGAACAAAATCATGGCCTCCACAGCAACTTGGATGGAGCTGGAGACCATTAGACTAAGTGAACTTTCACAGAAACAAAGAACTGAATACCACATTGTCTCACTCATAAGTGGGCCCTGAACACTAGTCACACTAGCACAAGAGTGGGATTGGCAGGGCAGACACTGGATACTGCTAGGGGAGAGAGGGAGAATGGAAGGAAGGAAGCACATAACAACAAAAAAGCGTACTTGGTCCATTAGCAAGTGGAGAGAGGGCCAGCTAGAAGCCCAAACATCAGCTGCAAGCAGTCTACTTTTGTAGCAACCCATCACTTGTATCCCTACAACTCTAAAATAAATTTAAAAATGCACAGTTCCCTTTCAATACACTTTCTTTATTTTGCTGGTAATAATGTGCATTTCTAGAATGGCCAAGATGAGTAATAAGTTATTACATTCTGTTAGATATAAGTTACCAAGAAAAATGTCAGACAAAAACAAAGCAAAAAAATCAACTGAGCTTGTACTATTGTTACAAAAATTACAAAACTTTCCACCCTGAGAAGCCCCTGCCCCCCAAAGCTAATACAAAACATATAGAAGCTAAACCTGACTGTGATCGAGGCCCAGCCTTTGTGACTGGAGTCTGCTGGGCCAAACGACCAGCATTCCAGTAATAAACACAGCTTCCTGCTTACCAGCCTCGGTGTCACAGTCTCTCTGATTTGTTTTCCCACAACATCTCTTGGTGCGTTGGCCAGGAAAATGGAGAGTTCAGAGACAGAGGTTTCCACCTTCCTTGTCACCAGGGTATGACCCCCGGGGCAATGGAAAGGGCCACCTCGCCTGGTGCCAGCAGACCGGTTGATCTGTAGGGAAGATGCCCTCCTGGCATCCCAGGGTAAGGATCTGTAAAGCACAACTGAATCCAGTGAGGCACAGGAACCAATGTAAGAAGCAACAGCCAACAGAAAGGGTGGGAACTGGGGTTACATGGAATAGACCTGTTCTTAAGAGACAGAAGGGGGGCCTGATGAACTCCCAGAGTTCACTAGTAGTCTCAAACCTGAAGGAAAGAGTTAGAGGCAGTGGAAGGAAACACTGTCCTGAGATGAAACCATAGACTTCAAGGTACTGGGTGAAGGGTGGGAGTTGTTATGTAATTGTGTATAAATAAGACAGATAGCAGAAGGGTTCTGACCCAAACAAAGGGCCAAAGCAAGCGTTAAGTCCTAATCTAAGCTGGTGGCGACCTCATACACCTGAAGGCGGCCCCAGTCCTGTTATAGGGCTGGTCCAGGTTGGGGGTTTATACCAACCGGCCACTTGCTAAGAGGTGTCCGAAATAGCTCCATGAGGAGCACACCTGGAGATGGACAAAGCAACTGCCCCCCCATTGCCCCTTTTTCCTCTTTCTGTGTGTTACTGGCATCATTTAGGGGGAGAAAAAGATGGATGAAACAAAAAGTAAGAACACCCCCCTTGAATGTAGGTTGAAAAATTTTCACCAAGGTTACTCAGGAGCCTATGATGTGAAACTGACTTGGAGAAAGCTCCAAACATTCTATGAAATAGATTGGCCTTCTTTTGAGATAAAATGGCCCACAGATAAAATAGTTTCTAAGGTATTTAGGATTATCATAAGAAACCCAGGTCCCGGCCACCCTGATCAGTCTATACATTGACTATTGGCAAGATGCAGTCCTTGCTCGTCCATCTTGGCTAAAAGCTTGCTGGAAAAAAAATTGCAAAGTTCAGATGGCACTTAAGTTGGTTCCTTTGAAGTACCTTCCTGAAGCAAACAAGCCTGTTCTGGCTAATGAAACAGACGGGGGTACACTAGCGCCTTACCCTCTTTTGGAAGGCCAAATGCAAAGTCTCAAAGAAAAAGGCCCAAATCTGCCAAGAGAAGGTTAGCCATCTCGGCCTCCACCTATCTCAAGGGCAATGCCAGCTTGGCCCAGAAAAAAAACAAACCATCTGCTCAATCCTAGTCTCATCCTCCTGAAGTCAAGTCTGGGAATTTCTTGGAGCGGCAAGGTTCTATAAATCTGGATACCTAACTTGTCTAATTTGGCTTGTCTAATTTGAAGCCACAAAGGGGAAAGAACAGGAGCCCCTGCTTTGGGAACAAACCCAACAAAGGGCCTTTAAAGAAATTAAGAAGGCTATCATCACCACACCTGCTTTAAGGCTCCCAAATGTAACTAAGTCCTTATTTTTGTATGTGCATGAGCACAGCGGCATGGCAGTGGGGGTCCTAACTCAGATATTAGTGTCATGACACAGACTCATAGCATACTTAACAAAGCAACTGAACTCAGTCACTCAAGGTTGGCTGCCTCATTTGCAAGCACTTGCAACTACAGTCCTTCTGGTGGCAGAAGCCGACAAAGTAACTAGGGGACCCCCAACAGCAACCAGGGGTTACAGATGCTCAAACAAAGCCCCAAAGCCCTCTTAGGAGGCATGAAGAAAGGAGGGAAAAAGATTATGAACATGAACAAAATTTCAAAAGTGCTCCAAGAATCCAATGAGAGCCCAAGTCAATTCTACAAAACACTCTGTGATGTCTTCAGATTGTACACTCCCTTCAACCAGGAGGCAGCTAAAATCAATGGATGGTGAACACAGCTTTTGTCGGACAAGCCCAAGGAGATATCCAACACAAATTACAAAAGTTAGATGGCTTTGTTGGAATGAATGTCAGCCAGCTGCTGGAGAGTGCAACAAAAGTGCTCATCAACCGAGACCGGGAAGCCCACCAAGAAGCATACTGGAGACTGAAGAAAAAGGCCACTCTACTCACTGAAGCTTTGTCAGGATACCAGGTACCTGTCCAACACAGACAAGGCTGAGGCCAACGCCAGGGTCGGAGAAGAGGCCAACACAACAGCTACTCAGAGATGATGCTGGAACCATACCGGCACATTAATGGGCCACCCAACTCTTAAAAAAAAAAGTAGAATAAATAGATTGGCTCACATTTATGGCAGAATTAACATAGTTTATTGGCCCAATGGCTAAAAAATTACCTAAAAATTAAACACAGTCTACCAACCTCAGAGTTCAGGAAAAATAGAACAAATGAATTGGACATTAAAATTGCAACTAAGTAAGCTATCCCAACAAACTCACTTAAGCTGGGACCAGCTCTTGTCAGTAGTCCTATTAAGAATTAAGCCTAGCCCTACCAAGCAGACAGACTACTCTCCTTTTAAGATCCTCTATGAAAGGCCACCCCCTCTTGTCAAAAATATACAAGGGAACTTAAAAGAATGAGAAAACATCAGCCTAAGGAAGCAACTGCAGACTCTAGGTACAGCCTTAAATACATCATCAAATCAGAGAAAGGTTACCAATAAGTTTAACCACAGATGCACACCCCTTTAACCCAGGAGACATGGTATGAGTAAAGGAATAAAATGCTCTGCTCCGAAAACCCTTCTGGAGGGCCCCATTTACTGTCTTTTTGTCTACCCCAACTGCAATAAATGTTGCTAAAGTGATCCCCTGGATCCACTACAGCAAAGTTAAACCAGCTGCTCAGGACTGGGAGTGTGTGACTGATCCGTCAGTCTCACACAAACTGACCATCTGAAAAAGGACAAACTGCACACCCCAAAGTTCGGAAAAAAACTGCAGCCCTGCTCTAGTCACTCCGGAAGCTGACCAGTCAACACATGGCTGAAGCTTGAGGAATCTGCAGCCCTCCTTCAGCCACTGAAGAGGGTGGTTGATCAACGCATGGCAGAAGCTCGAGGAAACTGCAACCAGAATACAGATAATACAGTTTTTGGTCTCTAAATCTAGCATTAATGTACTGCTGCTCCAAGTCTCTATCTATCGCTATTGCCTTCACCTTAGTCTTTGCTATAGGATTAGCAAAAGCCGCACCAGCAGACTGGACATGTAGTGAAAGGTTTTTACTAGTACTCTTCTTCCTCCTAACAACAGAATGTTATTGTTGGTTGCTTTTAATTTGGGCCTCCTTTACTAACCCAACCTGTTACTCACCCTGTGCATAGGAGCTGTTATCCTTTCCTGGAAATTTTCTTAATTCTCCCTTGCAGAGCTCCACTGCTCATAAGATCTGTCTCTAAATTCATTAAAAATGTGGTCAAACAGAAAATGGCAGCTCATATAATAATGTTAAATCAAAATGATGGTCTTTAGCCCTAATAGGGTCAAACATCAAAGGGGGGAATGTGGTTGGGGGCTTTTAGAAAATGCTTCAAAACATATATCACAATTAAAATGTTCCAGTTCAGCCGGGCTCGGTGGCTCAGCCTGTAATCCCGCGCCTTTGGGAGGCTGAGGTGAGTGGATTGCCTGAGCCCGCGGGTTCGTGACCTGCCTGGGCAAGCGAGACCTCATCTCTACAATGAATCAAAAAATCAGCCGGGCGTGGTAGCGCACGCCTGTAGTTCCAGCTACTTGGAAGGCTGAGGCGGAAGGATCGCCGGAGCCCAGCAGGTAGAGGCTGTGGTGGCCGGGAGCGGCCACTGCACTCCAGTCTGGGC
>CAUYQG010115930.1:0-51776 GCA_963574415.1 Tarsius wallacei | reverse complement strand
TCTGTCGCCCAGACTGGAGTGCAGTGGCTGCTCCCGGCCACTGCAGCCTCAACCTGCTGGGCTCCGGAGATTCTTCCGCCTCAGCCTTCTGAGTAGCCGGAATTACAGGCATGCGCTACCATGTCCGGCTGATTTTTTTTTTTTTATTTATTGTAGAGATGAGGTCTCGCCAAGTTGCCCAGGCAGGTCTCGAACCCGCGGGCTCAGGCAATCCACTCACCTCAGCCTCCCAAGAGCGGGATTACAGGCTGAGCCACCAAGCCCGGCTGGCTTTTAAGTTTTTTATGAGGATAAAATAATTCACACCAAGTGCCTGGTATAGAATGAACACTCAATAAAAGCCATTTTTAGGCTGTCAGCCATCATCCTCTAGTATTGTATGTATACCTTAAAAGCTCAGCCAGATTCTAGGATCTTAAGGGGAGACTACATCCTAGCTATTTAATACATATATCTTTATAGAATTTATGACTAAATGACCCAATGTTTTCTAAATAATGATACTAAGGGGACAATTACAGAAGACTATATGAGGCTAAAGGGATAATCATAGCATGTGGGTCACAGAACTAGTCCAGGGGTTAGGAAATACTAACTTCACTACACATTTATAGAAGTCTCATAATGGATCAGCTTTTACTTACAACATTGCAATAATTTGCATAGTAGACCATGAATACCTCTCTCCAGAAAGTATCCAAACTTACGTGATAAATACAGAAGCTATATCCTAATAAATACACTGTGCAGTTGCCAGAGATTCTTTCTTTTTTTTTTTGAGTTGGAGTCTCACTCTGTCACCCAGACTGGAGTGCAGTGGCCGCTCCCGGCCACCGCACCCTCGACCTGCTGGGCTCCGGCGATCCGTCCACCTCAGCCTTCCAAGTAGCTGGAACTACAGGCGCGCGCTACCACGTCCGGCTAATTTTTTCATTTATTGTAGAGATGAGGTCTCGCCAAGTTGCCCAGGCGGGTCTCGAACCCGCGGGCTCGGGCAATTCTCTCACCTCGGCCTCCCAAGGCACGGATTACAGGCTGAGATTCTTTCTCACCAACCACGTGTCTCACAGAAAGGATCAATTGTGGTGATGTCATGAGAAGGGTAGCTATCACAGCAGATCTTTAAGTAAGGAGTAAGCACTTTTAGCAGATTCTATAATAAATTATCAAAGTCTATCCAGATAACCTCTAAGTGTCTCTGATGTATTCCTGGTTATGGTTCTAAAAACTCCAAGGAAATTTCCAAAGTAAACGTCATGTATCCCTTGGTTCACATCTAAGGCAGACAATGATCTAAACAAGTTGGGCCCAAAGTCAAAAGAGCTGGATTTGTCCCAACTGTGTTACTATACAAACTTACACAAACCAGGGAGGTCAGCAGCTTGTCTTAGACAACATACAAATGCTGTAAGGTGCTGTCTCTCAGTTCTCTATTTCAGGTAACCCATTCCAACCTAAGAAAAATTTTATGTAATTATAAATTTACATAAAAGATAAACAAGAATTTCTTATAACCCTGCAAAAGCTGTACTTCATTCCTAGAATACAAAACCATTCAAGGTCTATTTTTCATCTTAACTAAGTGGTAAAGTATGGAACAGCAAAATCAAAGTTCTTATCAACTGAATACAGAGTTCTCTGAAGTTATGATGAAATTTTTTTTTTTTTGAGTTGGAGTCTCACTCCACTGCCCTGGCTGGAGTGCAGTGGCATGCTCACAGCCATGCAGCATCGACCTGCTGGGCTCAGGTGATCTTTCCGCCTGAGCCTTCCAAGTAGCCAAAGCTACAGGCGCGTGCTACCACACCCGGCTAATTTTTTGATTTATTGTAGAGATGAGGTCTTGCCAAGTTGCGTAGGCTGTTCTCGAACCCGTGGACTCAGGCAATCCGTCACCTTGGCCTTCCAAAGTGCTGGGATTACAGGCTTGAGCCACCGCACCCGGCCAATGATGAAATTTTAATGAGGGAATTGTTTCATTCATTCAAAAATATTTACTGAGTACCCATATGTCAGGCTGTTCCAGTTGCTGAGAGCAGAGCAGCAAATCAGAGACAAATATCTGTTCTTAGGAAGTTCAAATTCTAGTGATGGGTAAACAAATGAACAAGTGATTATCTACTATATGCAATGTTACTGTGCGCAAGAGGAGAACTGGGAGCCACGAGGTGAGACTCTTATATTGAAGGTTCAGGGAACGCTTTTGCAAGGAAGTGGCGTTGAAAGATATGAGAAATTGAATCTATATGCGTCTAGGGAAGGGAGCTTTCCAAGCAAGGGAAACAGTGCAACAGTCACAAGGCAAGAGCTAAATTATATGTAGATATTGTGGGAGGAGATAATTATAATACCCAGATGGAAGTCCTAGCTGAGTAACCTTTAGGAAGAAAACAATTTTACCTCTCTTGAACCTGTTTCTTCCTCTGCAAATTATAGAACTGATACTACCACAAACTTCATTAAAATATTTTAGAATGTACAACACTGAGGGATTATCACAAAGCGTTCTAAATTAACGACCAAGCTTGTTTCCATGGCTGTCGGATGAAGATAACGGAACTTGTCTCGTGGGGCTGTTGTGGGAATTCGATGAGAACCCACATAAAAACAGGGACCGACACACAGGAACCCTCACGACAAGATCGACCCATATCGTGGTACCTATGGCGGCTGCGAACTACGAGCAGGCAGGGGCCTCCTCATACTGCTCCGCTCAGCATGGGACGCCCAGGGCGAAGCACTTCGAAGCTGCTCCACCGGCATTTGTAGAATAAACTCACAGACTGTAAATTCCATTCAAACACTCTTGACGACTTTGCAGAGTTTTTTCGCAATTCTACACTCTACTGGGACATTCCGGCTTCTAAGAAACCAGCTTCACTTCCTTAAGTCCTTTTAACATATACAGATCTCACTTTCAAAGGCCTTGAAAGTGAGCTACCAGCAAATGGATGTTCCCCGGAGATGCTAATGACCTTTCCAGGCCACCCTCCCGCGCGCCGCGTACCACACGCTCACCTTCCCACGACACTAGCGACACCTCCCCAACACTTTCGCGCCCAACGGCCCCTCTTTATAAAGATGTGATGGCGTCACCGTGCGTCGCGCGTGCGCAAAGATGGTGGCGTGACCACGCCCAGGCCTGCGCGGAGGCCCCAGCGTCGGCGCAGTAGCCAGTGCCTCCCCGGAAGAGCTCAGAGGCGGGCTCGGTGAGTGAAGTCCGGCCGCGGGTGGGAGCCCCAACTGTCCGAAGGCCGCGCTGGTCCCTGCAGAGCCGTTGGGGAGGATATTGTCCAGGTGAAGAGCCGGGGCGATGAGGAAACTTCATGAGTCCTTCGGGTATAAGCGGGAGTGGGGGCGGCCGGAGGGCAGATGACTGAGTCGATGCGGATCTTCGGTCCTAAGGCGAGGACGTGTGTCTTGGGTTTTGTCGGAAGTTGATTGCGGGCCTCACACAAAAGTTACCCTGAACTGACTTTCTGGGATTTCCTTGACCCTTCATTAACTGGCTCCGTGGCAAAACGAAACTGGGAGGAAGGAGGCGAGGATTGGCCTGCTGTGATCTTAGCTGAAAAATATCCGTAATTAGACCCGGGAGGGCGTGCCTGAGAGCGATTGCTGTCCGCGGTGCTGAAGAAAAAAGACTGCCACGCCTCGAGGAGGAAACCTGATGAGGGCAGGCGGCGTTTCCGTTTCTCCTGGCTGGGCTCAGCACCCAACACTCAATAGGTGTGTGCTTTCAATCAGCGCTGGACACTCAGCGCTCACTCGGTTAATAGACATGCACGTTTGATTTCATAACCTTTAGGAAAGCCTCGTTCCAGAGAGGAATTTTTATGCCTGTCTTTTTCTCCCTTTAGGGCGAGCACCTTCAGCTTTTGCCCCCACAGATGATTTGCCTTCAGGCGGGGGCCTTCAGAGCATTTCACTAGACCTCTGTCTGTCTGGGCCCGGTCTCTTTAGCTAAGGTGAGCTTGCTCATGCTGTCAAGTGTGCCATAAAAATGAGGTTTCCTCCACAAATGTGAGTGGAGCAGCCAGGGTGCAGTGAAGGTATCTAATTGTGCTTTTCCTCGCAGTTACATAGAAAATTGCTTTCCCGTTTGGAAGAGAGATGGTAGAACTAGGCAGTCTTCCAATAAAGGAAAGACCATGAGTTTCCAGTTGGTTCTCATAGTTGTTTGCCTTTCTATGTGTGTGTGTGTTCACATGCATAAGGGATGGTGTTTCTGTGTTGAATTTTACAGAGTGGATTTTTTTCCTGTCTGTTGATACAATAAAATGTTTACTAGTCTTAGTACCAGCTGCTTGTTTGCTTTTAATTCTGATTAAGGCTAGAGTCTGGGGGGAAAAAGCGGGGAATATGTGTAATGTGTTGAGTTTACCTGCTTAATGGTGTTCTTGGATGCATCTGGTGTGGGGAAAACTATGCATCCTGAATAAAAATGTGTTTAAATGCATTCTTTCATTGATATTACATCTCAAGTTTTCTCTCCTGAGAGAACCAATGAGTTAAGATACTAAAATAATCAAATGTCATAAAGCTGTGGACCTTTGGTAGAAGGTAACTTTAAATGTTTTTATTATTTAGCAGAAAGCTTATAACACAACTTTGATTAAAGATGACTTCCTTGTTTGTTCAAGAAATTCGTCTTTCTAAAAGACATGAAGAAATGTAAGTTTTTTTGGTTTGTTTTTTAAGGATAATCCTAATGTAAAAATTGTATTGGCTTTGTTAGTGAAATATTGTATGCATAGGAAGACTTAAAGATTCAAAACCATCTCATTTTAATTTTCTGACACTTAAGAGATTTTGGTGTTAGGGAATTTTGTCTCTTAAGAATAATCAAGATTAAGAGTTATGATTATGTTCTATTTTTTTACTTTTTGTTACTGATATCTACATAAATTTGCCTTTCCTCTTATCCTTTCTAGGCTCCATGTTGGTATTTAATGAACTTCTCTAAGCCTCTTACTCAGGGCCTGCTTCACAGGTATATGACCTATATATGGTCATAGGCCCTGCATTTGGTTGAATGCTCTCATGTCACTGTCTTGAATCACTTTGCTTGCAAATTGTGTAGCCAGTCCTGCTCTTGCATTTAGTATTATTAACCCTTTTCCGCCACTGTCTGTGGGCTCTCAGGCTTTTGTTTTCTTTAATTACTACCAGACCTTCTTCCTTGGTTTCAAAGATATTTTCCTTAAAAAAGAGCGTTCAAAGACCTGAGTTTTTAGTTCCACCTTCAAGACAACCTGGTGAAACACAGTGTTTCTTGAGAACCTCTGCAGCTGTTTGGGAAATGGTTTGATTGTTATGTATACTTCTATTTTTTTTTTTAATCATCTGACATTGTCGTCTTAATCATTTAAGAGGACCACACACTTGTAAAATGAGCATTTGACTAGCAAGAAACTTTCTTTTTTTTATCTTCAACTTTCCTTTAAAGTCATAGAAACTTTTAAAGTATATTATATATAGCAAAGTCGTTTGAGAATTTACTTACAACTTTTTGCATCTTCAATTACTGTTTTACCTTGTTGTGAGTATGCATACATACACATAGCCTCTCACTCATATATCAAACCATCATCTTTCTCTTGCAAAAAGAGGGAAAAAAATATTTTTATTGCTTCTTCAAACATATGGAAGTTTAACACAATTCTAAATGTGTAACATGAGATTCAGGGGTACTGAAGTGTTAAGCAGAAGGTTTCATATAGCAAGTTATATCAATGTATGTGTGTCGGGAGGTATATATAACTATGTGTACAAAGGGATATGTATTACAGTTTGCATTTTCACCAAAAATTAAAACATATCTTCAACACTCTAAAATAATTTCAAAAGACCAGAGAGGCTAAAAAAACAGAAGCATGTACTTATGGCATATATAAAGAATATGTTAATGGAAATAAAAATAATTTTACCCAGATTGACTTAAGATTTATTGAACTACCTAAGTTTTTCACTATCATATTAGTTGACATAGTAATTGACTTTCTAAATAGGTTATAGTTAAAGTAATGAGCAGTTAAGAAATAAGTTTTTATATTGGTAAGGCAATAAAATGTTTGCTTTACAAATTTTTAACTCTATGTAATCTTCATTTTTTTTCTAGAGTATCACAAAGATTAATGTTACTTCAACAAATGGAGAATAAATTTGGAAATCAAAACACAGAAAAGGCGTCTCAGCTGCAAGCAGCTGAGACTGCTTTTAAAAGGAACCTTAGTCTTTTAAAGGTAAGTTTCCATGACTTGAGGTTAGAGATTTTTCCTATCTTTTCCCAAATGTTTTAGGTGAATTTCATAATATTGATTTATATGTCTTTGTTCTGAATAATAAGTAAAATTAATGAAGCAACATTTTTTTAACTCATGTTAGTTGGATAAGTAGCAGATGGATTCTCATCTTTTAAAATGAAAAAAATTGAAGTCTGCTTAAGCTAATGTTTTCAATCAACCAGAAAATCAGTGACTTTAGAAGAAATTTTAAGGTCACCATGTGCAAGAAGTAAAAATAGAAGATTTACCCTTCCGTCTTTCATCCTCTTTTATTTGAAGGAACATCTTGAAAGACCATAAAGTATCTATAATGAATTTAGAGCCAACTCAAAACTACCAAACATCATAAAAACAAGAACAATTTGATTTTGCTCTACTAGGGCTATAGTCAACACATAGAATTCATATCTATGATAACAGATTTCCTAGATCGCTTTTGATGGATATGGAGGAGGTGGTCAAAGTGTATGATTGTGCAGGGCCTCACCATTTGGCCAATGTGCCCATTTGGAGTAAAATCATATGTGTAACATTTTTGGCTGCTTGCTATACTTCGCTTCCAGAATTGTATGGCTTCATCCATAATTAAAACCCTAAAGTTTGCTTCCATTCAAGCTTCCAAGAGATCCTATGACTAAAACATTTGGTAGTAAGACTATATTATTTAAGTTATAAAGCAGTGTTTTCAGTTTTTTATTGTTAAATATTTTCATCGATAGGCATGATATAGTTATCTTCTGTCCTCACTAGAGGATAAAGGAAGAGGAAAATTCAGTTATCTTCTCAGCTTCTGGCAGTTTGATCCACAGTAATTTAAGTCACAGCCATAGTGCTACCAAAGCATTCTATATTGCCATATGTCTTACTTGCCCAATGGTGTTAGCAATATTTATTTTTAAATGGAAATATATAGGATAATCTGGAATTTGCTCTAAAAAGTTAGAAAAACTAAATTGGAAGGCTTGATTGCTACCTACCTGCAGTAAGTGTTGTGATACTTGGTTTAAAAGTGTTTTCCTTTTAATGAGCAAGTATTTGATGAATGCCCAGAGGATCCTTACTGCTGAGCTACTTCTGAGCAGAAAGTGGGGACAAAAAATAAGTATGAATCAAAGGTCTGGATATCAGGGAGCTTACAGACTTAGTTGATGATAGAATGTTGTAAGCTTCTTGATATCAAGAACTCTGGGACTTTATGTGATCAAACATTAAATTACATGGATTAAATTTAGGACTAGGGCAACCTCCTCAGGTCCCCTCCCACTCTGGGAGTTTTTCTGTCCTCTCAATCCTGTTTTTTAAAAAAAATAAAAAATTAGGACTATAGGAATAAGAGTGAAAAGATCTTTGAAAGCTAGATATATGCTTAGAGGTCTCAGAGAGGAAGCTAAGCTTAAACTGTGTTTGAATAGGAAGAAGGCAAGGCATACTGTTGGATTCTTACCAAAAAAAACTAAGACCAGAAGACTGAATGACCCTGTTAATTAATGATCATGAGAGTTTGAGCTAACTAGCATAAAAATTATAGGAAACAAGGTTGGATATATGTTGTAGGGCCAAAGAAATTGAGACTTGTTATATAGAGATAATATAGTACCAAAAGTATCTAAGCAAAATAAAAATAAAGACTTATATAAGAAATGTATTAATAGGTATTTAAGAAAGATTTATTTGCTATTTAGATACAAGGTCATTTCAAGAATGGAGAGACTGGTCAGGTGCAGCGGCTCACAGGCTGGGCACAGTGGCTCAGGCCTATAATCCCAACACTTTGGAAGGCCAAGATGAGAGGATTGCTTGAGCCCAGGAACTCAAGACCAACTTAGGCAACATAGCAAGACCCTGTTTCTACAAATATCAAAAAGTTAGCTGGACATGGTGGTACACACCTGTAGTTCTAGCTACTCGGAGGCTGAGGCAGAAGGATCACCTGCCACTGAACTGCACTCTAGTCTGGGCGACAGAGTGAGACCCTGATTTAAAAAAAAAAAAAAAAAAAAAAAAAGAGTGACGAGGCTAGAGTTAAGAAGGGAAACTAAGAAATCATTGTTATATAGATAAGGAAGAAAGGAAGATAATGGATCTGGTCTCATATTGTGAGAAACTTCAATTTGGAATGGTGTTTTTCTCCTGATTATCAAAGTAATATATTCTCACTGTAAAAAAATAAATGAAAGGGTAAAGAAGATGAAATAGCATACCTTCAATATCATCCCACCCATCTAGAAATTAATACATTTTTGTATATTTTCTTCCAGTACATTAATGAATGTTTAATGAGCACCTATTATATCACAGACATAGTGCTTGCAGCTAGACATACAGTCTCTTCCCTTTTTTTTTTTTTTTTTTGCATTCTTTGAATAATTATATTTTAAGTCTTGGTTCCCCTAATATTTTTGGAAATAATTTAAATGGCTCTACCAGTCATTATAAAGGTAGAATAATTACAGAATTAATTAATTAAGGACTTAATTACAGAATTTTGAGTTGGGAAAGACTTTAAAAATCATATGGATTAGGGTTAGATTCTCATTTAGAAGTTTTCAAAATGTCTTTAGCATTAAAACTTTTTTCAGAAATGAAAATAGATAGAAGTGGATCTGCTGGGGCTGAAACCCCACCCTTTCAGCATTTTCCTAACTGTGGGTGTAAGGAGCTGTAAAAAACACTGACCTGAGTTAATTCCTTAATTTAGAAACCCCAGGGTTAACTATTCCTGATGCCCCTTGTCAAGAATAGGTTAGACTACATCTAGGATAGGTACTTTAGAAGCACAGTGTATACTTTAGAAGCACAGTGTATACTTTAAAAATAACGGTTCCAGTAGAACTTGAAAGCATTCCTATAATGGTAGTAACAAAATATGAACAACCTCTATTAACATTCATTATCTGACCTTATTTAGATATTCTGACCAATATAATAAACATTAAAAGGGAATGAGTTTTAACTTGTGAAAGGAAGATATAACACTAACATTTTGAAATGATATGGTTATGCTGACTTGAGTAAAAATTAATAGATTAAAGTTACAAAAATCAATAGTCATCCTATGTATACAGCTGGGAAATAGATTACATTCACATTAGCAGTAAAATTCTAAATATTTGAGAATGCTCTTAACAAGAGTATACATGATTGGTATAAAAACAATTATTACATTTAAATGGGAGATTTAAAAGAAAATATAAAAGAAGATGCATGCCTTAATCCTAACTAGGAAAACTATTGTTTTTCTAGAGTCAATTACCATAAAATTATTTTTAAATTCAAAAAACAACAACAGGCTGTGCACCATGGCTCATGACTATAATCCTGGAACTGTGGGAGGCTGAGATGGGAGGATTGCTTGAACCTAACAACACAGCAAGAACTTCTCTCCAAAAAAAAAAATTCTGTAAATTCATTTGGAAAAATAAACTAGCAAGAATATAAAATATCAAAGAATTTTTTTTTTAAAGGAGCAATATGGAAAGACTAATGCCATCAAATATTCAAACCTTTGCCAGGTGTGGTGATGGACACCTGTAGTCTCAGTTACTCGGGGGTCTTAGCAGTAGGATCACCTGAGCTTAGGAGTTTGAAGCTGAAGTGAGCCATGATCGTCCCACTGCACTCCAGCCTAGGTAACAGAGTGAGACCCCAACTTTAAAATTTTTTTAAAAATTCACACGAGTAACCCTCTTTCAGGTCTCCTCCCGCTGCTGTGAGAATTTTTCTATCTTCTTAATAAAGCCTTGCTTTCTCACTCAAAAAAAAAAAAAAAAATCAAGTATATTAGTAAATGAATAGATATGTGTTTAAGTAGTGAAGAAAACTTATAGTCAGGTTTTAGTCAATAGCTATCTTATAAAAGATAGTGAACTTTGAAAACACAGACTGAGTGATTTTTCCCTGTTAGTATTAGCAAAATGGAATTTATCTACCTTTTAAGAACATAAACAAAACTGGTATGGATTTGGAAGAGAATTCAAGAAAGGGAATTTTTTTCTGTAAATACTTCCATGAACTTAACTGTCATGCCTTCCCCTTTCCCCTCTCTGCCTGCTACAAAATTTAGTTTTATCTAGACAGGCAATTCTGTGGTAAAAATATCATCTAATGAGGAAGCCAAACAAACTCTGGGGTGAATAAGAATGGGAAAGTGCTATAGCAGATTAGAGATACAGGGAGTGCTTCCACTGAAGAGCCCCTGAAGCTTTCACCCGGCAGTTGGCAGTTAAACAGTGTCTTCAGAAACTTCCACCCAGGATGCCTGTGACTCTTAGGACCATATCTCTCTCCTCCTTTCCTCTCACATTTCCTACTTTCTCCAGTTCATTAAAGTGACCTCATATTTTGTATTTTAGTATCTTATTTTTCCTGTTCCCAAAATTAGCCCTCCAGCAGATTAAAAGATTAAAACCAGCCTGGCCATAGCTAGGTTTATTGTATATATTCATGGTGACATATAGGTATATTGGTAGTTTGTGGGGGTGGGACATGAGTAGGGACAGATAGAGAAAGAGCTCAGGATGGGACTTTTTTGGCTCGTGTTTTACCTATTCTAATCCTGAGTCAATTCATTTAAATATAGTCTTCTGAATCCTGCCACAAAGTAACATTCATATCATAATCCATATTGGAAAATTGTTTTTTAATTGTTATGAAAAATTTCAAGCCTAAATAGAAGAGGGAATGGTAGAATATGCCTCCATGTCCTTATCACCCAGATTCAATAATTATCAGTCTTGCTCCTTCTATATACCTCATTCCCTCCCTCAGCCCCTCAGATTATTTTGAAGCAAATTTCCAGAAATCATTGTCTCATCTATAGCTATTTCAGTATATATCTGTATATATTTCAGTGTATATCACTGAAAGATAAGGACTATTTTAAGCAAAATCACAATGCCATTATCAATTTAACAAATTACTACTAATTCCTCATATATCTAATCGGGGGCCAAATTTTCCTGATTAATTTACATATTTTTGCATTTGTTTGAATTAACCCAAATAAAATCTAACATTGTAATTGATAAGTCTCTAATAGTTCCCCCCTGCTCTCTCCCCCCCCATTTAATTTATTAGTTGAAGGAATTAGGTCATTTATCCTGTAGAGTTTCCTAGTCTGGCTATTGCTAATTACACCTCTGAGGAATCATTTAGCATATACTTCTATTCCTTATAATTCCTTAAATTTATATATCTAGAGCTGTGCTGTTCAACAGAAGTATCATGTGTGCACATATGTAATTTTAAATTTTCTAGTAAACACTTTTAGTAAAATCGAAAGAAACATGAAATTAATTGCGATAACATTTTATTTAATTAGGAATACGCAAAACATCTCAAATGTTTGCTATAAAAAATAAACAAATATCTTTCTTACTAGGTCCTCAAAATTTAGTTCAATTTTACACTTACAGCACATCTTAATTAGGACTTGCCACATTTCAAGCAATCAGTAGCCATATGAGGCTAATGGCTACTGTATTAAGGCAGATCTAGAAACATGAACAAACTTAGGTTCATGTTTTAGAGAGGAACACTTCCATATGCCTGGTTGTCTCTCATTTTGGAATGTTGGCAGTCATTGGCAATCATTGCCTAGATATAGTCATAAGAGGTTGTAAAAAGCTATACTCAGACTCTTTTATTCCTTCTCATTCGGTTTCTGATTATTTATTTGAAGAGAATCTTTCCCTCATCACTTATTTGGTCACACTGAAGTATAGTTCATATAGGAAAAGTTATGATGAGTGCTTGATTCTTTCCCTATAGTTTTCTTTTTTTTTGAGTTGGAGTCTCACTCTGCTGCCCAGACTGGAGTGCAGTAGCCGCTCCCGGCCATCGCAGCCTTGACCTGCTGGGCTCCGGCCATCCTTCTGCCTCAGCCTTCCAAGTAGCTGGAACTACAGGCGCGCGCTACCACGCCCAGCTAATTTTTGATTTATTATAGAGATGAGGTCTCACCAAGTTGCCCAGGCAGGTCTCGAACCCGCGGGCTCAGGCAATCCACTCACCTCAGCCTCCCAAGCCACGGGATTACAGGCTGAGCCACCGAGCCTGGCTTCCCTATAGTTTTGAAAGTAATAGTTTGGATTTCTGGCATCCTCTAAACGTGATTAATGAGGTGTTGTTTTGTTTTTAATTTATCTGGGATTTGAAATATTTTTATCTCCTGCCGTTTTTATTTTTATTTATGCTCAATTTGTCCCATTTTTACCAAGTGGAAACCTCTTCAGGTTAGCTCCCGAATGCCTTTGACATGATCTTATCAGTCTCTGATGGTTCCCTTTCTTTGTGATATGAGTTTTTCCAGGGTTATCATGTACATTTGCTGCCCAGACCTGGAACTGGCCATAGCTCCAAGGAACCCTGGTTCCTTTTGGCAGGAAGTATATTTAAAACCCTCAATCTGGGCACTAGGGTATTTGTTCCAACTTATTGTTGTTGTTTTTCAGATGAAATATATCAAGAGCTTATATCAGTACTTCCAATTCAATTACAGGATTGCAAGTTTCCTAACTTAAAATAATTGATCTTATGCCTCTTTTTCTTGCACCAGAAGTCTGTTTCCAAGGAATTAACCTGTGATACAGATATCACTACCACCAACAATATGATTACTGGGAATAGTTTTCAGTAAAATACTTTTCCAATTTTTTTTTTTTTGTCCCTAGGGTATATCCCACTAGGGATACTTGATGTAGTTCATCTCTGTGTGATTATGCTATCAACTAGATAACAGATTTGTTTCATTTGGTTTCCTATTTGGGAGAATTACTTTTTTATTTGTTCAGTAACTATATACAATTTTAAATGCTCTAGTGACAAACAAACAAGGTTTGGTCAAGCAAGTTTCACTTCTCTTTTTCTTCCCTTTTTCCTTTTACCTCCACCTACCTTGGGCACTTTTTTTTTTTTTAAGTTTTCAGTTTTTATTCAGGAAACTCTGACATCTTATTTACTCATTTAATAAATATTTAAGTGCCTAGTGGATGCCCTGCACTTTTTTAGATACTCAGGTGCATAAAGGTTGTATGGGACATTGTCCTTACCTTCTGGCATTATATAGTCAAAGGAATGGTTCTAATATGGAAATATTAGGATACAACTTGTTATAGAAGGCTGGAATCAGATTGCAAAGATTTTTTTCAGTCAGGCTAAGAAATTCACACTTCATCCTCTATGTAGTGGATAGTGATAATTTTTTTTTAGTGTAAGGAAGGACATACTTAAGGTAATTATTTAGAAAAATGAATTAATCCCATGGTAGTATGGATTGAAGTAAAACAAGATATACTGTAGGCATGAGTCAGAGTAAGTACTCTATAAGCATTTATTGAATATGAATAATTGTAATGATAAGGCCATGCCATTGGGATTGAAATGGAAAGGCTAAAAGAGACATCCTGAAGGAACTGTCAATAGAGCTTTGGAATTTTAAATAGCAGGGAATAAGAGTTAAAAATAAAGGATACAGTATAGGTATATGGATGGATAGAATTTCTGCTATCATTCATTCAATACATCCAATAGGAATAAGATGAGATTACTTTTATTTGGTTGAAAAATAAGAGCTAGGAAGAAAGGTTAGCTATACCTCTACAGTAAAATTTAGTTGAAGCTACATAAAAGACAGTTTTAAAAGTGATAAAGTAAAAATATGAGGACAGATGTCACAAATCTTAAGGAAGCCCACACTTAGAAGCAAGGAGAGAAAAAAGAGCCAGCTGAAGAGAAAGAGAAGTAGGAATCAGAGAGGTAAGTATATTGTTTAAGAAAGTAAATATCATAAGCTAAGGAAGAAGTTTTTCGGAGGGATGATAATCCTTAGTCAAATGCTGCAGAGATGACAGGCATGTGTAACCATAGGTCTGCTTTACCAGGCTCATGTCTTCTACTCACATGTTTTTCCATTTGAAAATCTACTCTTCTATAAAAGATATTCAGTATCTTTGTTTTCTTGTCTTCAGGAAAAATGTTTATAATATGGTCTACAATACTAGTGGCACTTATATCTGCCACTAACAATAACTTTACAACTGTTTTTACAACTGTTCTTAGAATAATGGCATAATTGAGGTCATGATCATTCCATTTGTGTTTATTTGATTTATAAAATAAATTTTCCAGGGCCTTGCAAAATCCCAGTGTAATTACAGAAGTTATTAGGCATCAGCATCAAAAACATTTTAGCTTGCTTAATTTAGCTGTAAACTTCTGATGTGGGATAGACATGTTAATAGATTGGCTTCTTATCCCTAAATAGATGGCTTTTTTCCTTCAAACCACCTTCCTCTAGACAGCAGGTGCATTGATGGTTGTGCAACTTTGGG
The DNA here is from genome assembly GCA_963574415.1 of Tarsius wallacei. Classification (NCBI taxonomy): domain Eukaryota; kingdom Metazoa; phylum Chordata; class Mammalia; order Primates; family Tarsiidae; genus Tarsius; species Tarsius wallacei. The sequence goes on along the minus strand of CAUYQG010115930.1, from coordinate 37,159 downwards.
GAGTCCCTTTAGGGAATTTCCTGTTTTTCCCTTTTACATTTCACACCCATTCCTTGCTCCCGCCGCTACCATCTGCTAGCTCTCTTCTCCTGTTCAGCATTGGCTTCTTCACACCCCACTCCCACGCCCTTTTCCATCTCTCTCCGTCTGTCCAACAGCCCTCTACTTAGATTGCTCCAGTGCTTGTACATGGATTGAAGAACTTTCTTTCTGTCAACTCACTAAGCTCAAAGGAGAGACAAAATTTACACGGCCTTTGACCACTGTAAACCTGACAGACCTAGTAAATGGGCACAATACAACACAGGTGCTGACTTTGAAGCGGTTATTAAACAAGGCTCAAATGCTTCAGTAATAACTCGCAGGGTTTTACATTTCTGGGCATGCACTTCATATGTGTATCAAAGTAAAAATCTTTACCCAGGATATGAAGTTAGTTACCCTTGTGTTTTTACAATCATAAAAAAATACACACGTGTACAAGTTAAACTAAAATTAAGGCACAATGCTTGCATGCCATCAGCTGAATGATATACTAACTAGCAATAAAACTTGCCATTGAAATTAACTTAGCCGGGCATGGTAGTTCATGCCTGTAATCCCAACACTTTGTGAGGCAGAGACGAGAGGATTGCCTGTGCTCAGGGGTTCAAGACCAGCCTGGGCAACTTGGCAAGACCTCCTCTCTACAATAAACCAAGAATAATAAACCTGTAGTTCCAGCTACTTGGAAGGCTGAAGCAAAAGGATTGCCTGAGCCCAGCAGGTCGAGGCTGCAGTGGCCATGAGCGTGCTACTGCACTCCAGCCTGGACAACAGTGAGACTCCACTCAAAATAAATAAATAAATAAGAAATTAACTTAGAAATCTAGTACTAAAAATAATCTATATAGTATGGTGAAAAAGTCCTTGTCACAAAGTATGCAGGTACCTCACTGAGCTTCTTTTAAATATGTGTGACATTTGCCTACATAGAAAATTTTTAAATGGAATGTTGAGCACACGATATATTGTTTTCATCATCTGAAAAGACTAGAACTCTTCACTTTTAAGATTAACACAGGGTGAGTCTGAGTACCTGATTGTTTTATATCTGAGTGTTTTATCATTTTATCCATCTGGCTGTTTTTAGGTGATATTGGAGCCAAATTAATGCTCTGAGCAGTTTTAGAAGAAGCTCTTTGTGCATGAGTTACTGACATTTACTAGTTATTCAAAGTGAAAAGGTAGAACTTAGGAATACCATCTCCCCAGCTGTTTTAAAATAAGAAATGCTATACTCTTTATTTGAAATGGGCTAATTGAGCAATGATCAGTATTTGCACCTCGATGTCCCTCTAGCTGGTCAAACTGTATATCCAGAGAAAAGTTGAGGTGTACTAGATATTACTAGTACAGGTGTCATTTGTGTTCTGTAAATATACTCTGTAAATATACTCTGACTATAAAATGCTGATATTTGTTACAGGATATAGAAGAAGCAGAAAAATCTCTGCAGTCCAGGATTCACCAACTTCCACGGCCTGAGGTGGTTTCTCTTGAGGTGAGAATTTTAAGGAACAAACATAAAAAGAGACCCTATTCTGTTAGTAGTACAAACAGTGGTTATATGTATTTTCCAGATATATTTAGTCAGTAAATTAAGCAAGATGTGTTTGATTGACCTTTATATGTCCACAGTACTGTGCTTTATATGTAGTAGGTCATTGAAAAATATCTTGATTTACTCAAAAATTTTCAAGTGGAAATTTCATAAAGAGCTTGAGTCTTTTTACCTTGTCACTTAGGAGCAACTATCCTGTTAAACCATAACAGACAGTGTAGACTAAATCCTAAGATGACAGCACACCTAACCCAAATGCTTTTTCTGCTTGCTGATATTAGAAGTAGCAGTTTAATCCTTTTACCAAAAATTTAATCAAAGCTATTTAATGTATATTATCATATACTAGTATGATTTTTATCTGTTTTATTTTGTTCAGTTCAAGAACAGATTGGAACGATGATTGGCAAAAACAGACTATATTTGGTATATAAATGTGTTTTGATTAGTGGGAATTTACTACATATTGAAAGTTTCATTTTATACTTTTAATGACCCTTTCAAATATAATTTTACTTTCTTCCCAACCAGGGATATAAATAGACTTGAAATTAAAGCCTGAAAATTTGCCCCTCAATTTTCTGTGTCATCTAGGGTAATAAATAAAGGCAGTGTTCAAGGATAGAAAAAACTCTGATACAAAGTTGTGCCTTGGGCATGTCTTTTTCTTTGTTAAATTCTCTACTACCTTACTCCGGCATGTACAGGACTCACACAATAGGGGTTAATCCAGCCATGAATGGCAGAGAAACTCCCAACCACAGACCTCAGATGGTATTTTTCTTAACAAGTCTTGCACAGCAGGATGACCTTTATTTTAATCTTGTCACACTATTTTCTCAGACCACATGCATAGAAATGTTTAGATATATAGAATCCCTCACCATTTGCAACCTTCAGAACTGTTATACTTCTTGATGCTTAGAATGAGTATTTATTTCTAATGATAACTCATTGACTGAATTTTCCAAAATGAGATTGATAGTGATGATCTAATATGAATCGCCGTCTTATGACACAGGGTTTTTGGCAGTTTAGTTCTCTTTGACCTTCTTAGGACTGTCACCCAAGAAACCATCAAAGCTCCTGGACATGGCAATATTGCATGAGCTTCTATTGCCCATAGACCACTATAGTCAGACAAATAATACAGCATCTCAACTTCCAAGCTGTTTGTATTAAAAATGGTTAAATTATATTGATATTTTCTCACCAAACCAAAAAACTCGGGGAAATATTACAACTTGTCATATCAAGTGTTATTTTAGATATAGTAGATACATATTTCCCACACAATTAAGGGGCCAATTTATCTGAATCCTAGGATGTAACATATCAGTTAGTTATATTTCAGTTTCTGATCTCCTCCCCAATTAAATCCTTTGATGTTAACTCTGAAGCATTTATATATTGTTTAATGAGGCCATTGGAATAATTTCAGTATGGGTCATCATTTGGTATGGGATTTGGAATATTAAACAAAAACATGTAATGACTGTAGAGTCATAAATAATACTACTGGCACTAGTCACAAAGTTGGCCACAAGAGGGCGTGTAAAATCACAATAAAATTCTAAAACCTGTAATTCTGCCAGACTCTGGTTTTACTGAGAAATTTGAAAATTAACACTAGTAAGTAGCCAGATTTTTTTCTAAAATTAACATAAAATATTCTGTAGAGGAAATGCATTCTACGTATATGTATGTGTGTGTGTGTGTGTGTACATGCACACACACTTAAGTGAATAAACATTTAGACTATTATGAAGAGCCAAGTTCAATTGCTTGATATGCTTTTTTACTTTTGGTTTTCTTTTTCCAGACTCGTTACTGGGCATCAGTAGAAGAATATATTCCCAAATGGGAACAGTTTCTTTTAGGAAGAGCACCATATCCTATTGGTGTTGAAAATCAAAATGAAGCAGAAAATACCATTCAAAATGAGGCAGTGATAACTTCTTCACATGCTATTTCAAAAACCCTGCTTAATAAAGCTGAATATTAAAGAGTATGTAGGTAACTGCAGGAACTCTAGGAATTGAATGTGTTCCTATTTGTTTACCTCCTAAATAACAATGAAGATATAAGAATTTACTGGGAAGTCTCATGTTATCAAGTCATGGATTTGCTTTCTACCAAACCCATGGACATGTTAAAAACTAGTATTAGAAGGTGAAATCTTTATTAAGTAAATTATTAAGTCAGTGTTATATGTGTTGTTTAAAAAATAACTTACACAGTCACTCTCCTCTAAACAGTAATGTTGGTTCTGGGTTTAAGTTTTCTAAATCTTCAGTTTTCAGTTGTTTTATTCTGGAGACAAGGTATAGGATTAAGGTGGTTCTTTGATTACTTTTATGAAGTCTTTTAGCAACTGAAAGACAGTGACACTTGTCTGCCTTAGTATAATAATTAATACTAATCAGAAAATAAATTCATAGGACTTTATGCCTCACAGATAATCAAACTTTTAAAAGTTCTAGAGACAGAAAGAACTAAAATATAAAGCATTTAATAAATAGCCAGTTTCAGGAAGGCTTTGGCCTGGTTTTGAAAAAGGAAACCTGTTAAAACTGGGAATGGTTATTGGATTTTGACTTGGTTAATTAAGAATTGTCAACCCTGCAGACACAAATAGCTCCTCTCTTATCTTTTCATCTTTAAACTTGCCCTTCCCTTTCCCTTCTGTTTTCATTATTTCTGAGAAAACTGTCAGAAAGCTTTGAGTCACAATCCTAAACAGCTCTGAGATTCCTCAGTCCACCACTGCTTGAGCACTGGAAAAAAATTATAAGTTTCTAACTATAGAAGCAGCTTCTGCTAGTAAGCGTATCTATGCCATTTACAATCAAATGTTTTAAATTTCAAACTGGTTTGTGTTTTTATCTGATCTCAAACTAGACAAAGTGGGGATTAAAGGGAGGCCCAAACTTTACCTGTATGATGTCCACTTGTATACCTAATCCTGAATTGTACCTCACATCTTTAAAATAAAGTGTATATAAAAAAAGAAGGCAATAGGACAAGCTAAAACACACACACACACACACACACACACACACGTGCACAACAATAACAAAAAAAAATCCATGTTGAAACGTCCATTGTACTGATAAGTTCTTTAAAACTACCATCTTGGAAATATCCTGTTGAGTGGGTGTTGGTGTGGGTAACAATAACGTTGTTTTCATAATATGTGCTGGCAGATTAGCACACTTCTCTACTGTGTTAACAGTTGTAATTAAGGAATAAACAGCACAGGGTGTCAGTCCGATGACAATTTCATCTATAGTGTCATAATACAAAATGTCATAAAATATTAGAACTGTTATATAACTATAAAAAGTATCAGCTTAAAAGCTGAAAGCCTTAAAAAAAGAGAGAGAGAGAAAGGAAAAAAGAAAACTGGCATAGCAACCAGAACAATTTTATACCTTCTCAAGAATGTTCTGTCATGAAAATAAATTGATAATTTTTTTCTGTTACATTACAGTTTGGTTTCTAGCCATCCAGTTGATTTAGCAGGAGAATGCAGGTTTTTTTAGCAGCTTTGAATTGGTAAACAGATTTAGATGTAGTAGAAAGGAACATGAGGAAGTTTTTTTTTTTTTAACATCCAATCTTTCCCAGCATATGCACATAAGAAGGTGAATGAAGCAATGTGAAACTTATTTCTCTTTAGTCAAGTGAAAAAAAAGGCTAAACATTTGTTAGATGGTAAAATATTGTGTCAAGTGAGTAGGCACATTCCAAAATTACACAGTGGTTGATACGTTAACGTCCTCAAATATTTGAGCGTACACTTCCTTTGAGATCTGTAAATTAAATCACCAGTAGGTTAGATTAAAATACAAAATGAATGGCAATTTAACCATCTCAGAAAAGGTTTGGGTTTTTCTCCCTAAAGTTAACTAACTTGCTAAATAATATATTTTTTTAAGCATAAGTTTAGTACACCCTGGGTTACTATTGAGGACAGAAGGGAAGGTATTTCCAGGCTTCAGTTGTACTATTTTTCCCATTTTAGTTAATACTTCAAAAACTCTCAGAGATGACTTTATTCCTGGCCCCTGCAGAGCTACCCTCCCCGCCCCCGCCTCGTAGACTGTAACAGATTGCACCACATGGTGTCTGTTTTTAAAAAAAAAAAATTCCCATAGGGACCTGCATATCCCATTAAAGGGCTTTATATTCCTTGTGGCAAATTAGCTTTACACAGGAATTTCCAAACATCGTTTTCTTTGAGAAAAGAAGAAATACTATATATAATATTTAATTTTTCTACGATTGGCAGGAATCAGACAAGGAAAAAAATGTCATCTATTCATACCTTTTCCTTCCTATTCAGTGTCCTTACACACACTACATTGTACCCACTATTCTCTATGAAAACTATGAATTTGTTTTGTTTTGGTTTTTTTAGAATAATGGAGTTTTCAAAATAAAAGTCAAAGAATTTTTTCCAAAGCCTTTCTTGGATTGTTGCAAATGCATAAATATTCAAAGCTCATTTTCTACTGAAACACTTCTGGTATATGAAATTATTAAACTGTAAAATGCTAAAGTAAAGATCAGAATGAGCTGCAGTTTTTCTCCAAACTTCAAAAAAATACATTTCAAGTACTAAGAAAAAAGCCTCAGACTCTGGAAACTAGACATCTGGTCTTTCTCGTGCATAGGGAGCAGTGTAAATGAAAGTGAAGTTAAAGGGACAGTTTTTCTCTGCATTATGCACAAGGTGTGTTAACTTGGCTTAAGGCTTAGATGAGTTTACTCTTTAACTTTCTTAACAGTTTTGGTTTTCTTCTTTCCCTTTTTCCCATCAAAAATAATAAAGTAGATATTGGACATTTATTTTTCAATCAAAATTAAACTTATTTAGAGATTGATTTTGTCACTTCTGAGATAACTGAAGACCACACAGTATGTACATGTGAAAAAAATAGGGTTTACAATCACCACTATAAGAGGAAGATATTAAGCTTTAAATCCACCGGGAGTAGGTGTTAGTGTGTACGATATAATGTACAAGGCCATAAATTTGACTTAGCTACAAAATATTTTATTTTCATTCATTAGCATATTGATTTATCTTTTTTTAACTCTAAGCCAATTCCATACTTTTGGTTTAAAAAAAAAAAAACTAGTCTTTTATTTAAAACAATAAAGTTTTCAATCCCCTTAAGAAGTCCTCCACCTCTAGCTACATGGTTTAAAACACTCATTTCAGTAGGAAAATGAACACTTTATTTTTAACCTCTTCCACTTTAATTAGTAAAAAGAGACACTTTTTTTTAAGAGTTGCTGACACAACCTATTCTTCAGAGACGGTAGTAGCCAGGTAATAAAGGGGGAAAAAAGTCTGTGGAAAATACATAGGAGAAAGGGAAGAGAAGAGATTACTTTGAGAAAGCTTCAAGTTGGATCAAAGGTTAACCCACCCCCTACCCCCACTCCAGCCCATGTATGTTTTTGTTTGTTTGTCTTATAATTTAGGAGTTAATTTGTCTACATAGGAAATTTAATCCCCCATTGTTAATAAAAGGGTATTTAGACTTTTCTGGGACAAACATAGGGACGTGTCAAACTTTGGCAATTAAGGAGAGGATTGATTTGTGGATTTGACACCTGGCATTGTGATCTCCTTTTCTAGCTGGAACTGAGATTATATCCTTACTAAAATCCAAGAAAAGAAAAATGATTCCAACAAAGCGAGAGGCTAAAAATGCTTCCGGACATCATCTTGCCTCACAGAGTCAAGTTTCCTGCTTTCACAAGAAAAAGGACCAGGTCTCCTAAGTGATATTAATGTTTTAAAGTTCTTAATATTTTAAAAACTCAAATTAGTATCTCAGACAAAGACAGAGACTCTGCAAATTAGTATCTAGATTTACTACAGTAAAAAACGATAAATAGCTGCATTAAGAGGAAATAATGAAATGTTCTTATTTTACAAAGTGGTGTTTTAAGTTTGTTTCTTTCTTATGATAATTGATCATTTGACCTCAGTTTGTTATTTCTCCCTGAATCTAGGCTATCAATGTAGAAATTTTTCTGATGTTTTATACACTACTACTTTGGGGGCAATACAGTCAAATTAGAAGGAGACAAAACTTTTAAATATTTTGTCTAGTACATCTCAATCTTCTTTCATCTCCCAATGCTACTTAATTATTTTTCATACTTTGTTTCCAGACACTCACAATGTCTATAACACTTATACCTATGTCCTTGTACTAGAATATTCTACCCTAGGAAAACAGATACTGAGATGTTCAACAGAAGTCAAATCTAGAGCCCTTTAAAATCATATCCAGCTGGCTGGGCATGGTGGCTCAAGCCTGTAATCCCAGCACTTTGGGAGGCCAAGGCAAGAAGATTGCCTGAGCCCAGGGGTTCGACACCAGCCTGGCCAACTTGGTGAGCCCTCATCTCTACAATAAAAAAAGAAAGAAGAAAAAATTAGCCAGGTGTGGTAGCACGCGCCTGTATTTCCGGCTAAGCGGAAGGATTGCCTGAGCCCAGCAGGTTGATGCTGGAGTGACTGTGAGAGTGCCACTGCACTCCAGCCTGGGCAATGAAGTGAGACTCTGACTCAAAAATAAATAAATAAATAAATAAAAACATTTCCAGTAAATACAGAAGTAGATAACATTTGAGCACCCTTCATTCATTATCAGATCTTATTGACTGCTTACTCTGTAGCCAGTACAGTTCTGAGTACCAAAAATACAGTAGTGAACAAAGCAATGAAAAAATAAATCTGTGTCCTCATGAAATTTACATTTTGGCAGAAGCAGCAGGTGGTGGGGGTTGAAGGTAGACATAAACAACAAAAAGTGGCCGGGCTCGGTGGCTCAGCCTGTAATCCCGCGCTATGGGATGCTGAGGTGAGTGGATTGCCTGAGCCCACGGGTTCAAGACCCACCTGGGCAACTTGGTGAGACCTCATCTCTACAATAAATCAAAAAATCAGCCGGGCATGGTAGCGCGCACCTGTAATTTCGGCTACTCGGAAGGCTGAGGCGGAAGGATAGCCGGAGCCCAGTGCAGCCCGGGAGCGGCCACTGCACTCCAGTCTGGGCGACAGAGTGAGACTCCAACTCAAAACAACAACAACAAAAAGTAATATGTGATAGATGGTGAGAAGGGCTAATACAGTTAACATCTAAAATGTCTTCTCAATGCAAGAAGACAAAGCCGACTCCATAATTTCTTAGGTCATATGACCAGAACTAAGAGTCTCTTTTCTTTTATAAGGATCTTGAGCTGGGATTTTCTAGTAAAGCAACATTTTCACTGCTACTTATTAATTGAGCAAGCTTAATGAATGGATTTATCATAAAGATTCTTTTTAAATCTCCACTACTTCAATATATATTTGTACATCAGTGTTCATGGCAACATTAGTCAAACAGTCAAAAGGTGGAAATAACCCCAATGTTCACTGATGGATGAATGGATAAAATGTGGGAGATATATGTAATATGTATACACACACATACACATACATATATATATATGGAATATTATTCACCCTTAAAAAGGAAGGAAATTCTAACACAAGATACAACATGGATGAAACTTAAGGATTTAATGCTAAGTGAAATAAGCCAGACACAGAAAAATATTGTCTGATTTCACTTATATGATATGCCTAGAATAATCAAATTTATATACACAGTAAGATTGGGTGCAGCGGCTCACGCCTATCATCCCAACACCCTGGGAGGCCAAGTGGAAAGGATCGCCTGAGCCCAGGAATTCAAGACCAGCTTAGGCAACATAGTAAGGCCTCGTCTCTACAAAAAAATAAATTAGCTAGACATGGTGGCGTATATCTGTAGTCCCAGTTACTCGGAATCTGAGGCAGAAGGATTGCCTGAGTCCAGGAGAGCCACACAGAGAGCCATGATCATGCCACTGCACACCAACCTATGTGAGAGTGAGACCTGACTCAAAAAGATAAATAAAATATGTACATATATATTCAAAAAATTTATTTGAATGCCTGTCTTTTGAAAGGTTGGTGTTCTGGGTAATTTTTAAAATGCATTTCCAGTCAGGTGTGGTGACTCATGCCTGTAATCCCAACATCTTGTGAGGCCTAGGCAGGAGGATCACTTGAGGCCAGGAGTTCAAGACCAGCCCGGAAAACAGAGAGAGAGAGAATAGAATGGTGCTTGCCAGAGACTTGAGAAAAGGGAGAATAGGGAGTTAGAATTTAATGGGCACAGAGTTTCAGTTTGGGAACATGAGAAATTTCTAGAGATGGATGGTGGTGATAGTTGTAAGTAATGTAAGCATGCTTAATGCCACTGAACTATATGATATAAAATGGTTAAAATGGAAATTTTTGTTATGTATATTTTACCATGATAAAAAAGTCCCTTACTAAACATAACTTGAACACTTCCATATTGTAAGTTATTTCATTTAAATCTTGTTACTTGTGACACCCATATGGAAACATATATGTAAGCAAGGTTAATTCCTTCTCTATATATTTAAACAATGCATTATACTGTATGTTTTCAAATTCATTTGAATGCCTGCCTTTTGAAAGTTCGGTGTTCTGGGGTTTTTTAAAAAATATCTAAAAAACTCCTTACAAAATGTCTAGTCCCAATTCTGCTAATAGCTACTGGTCATTTTCCTCACTGAGCTGAATTAGACCTTCATTGTCCAACAGAATTTTCTGCAATGGTGGAAATGTTCTATATCCATGTGAGTCAAAATGGCAGCCACTACCCACAGGTGGCTATTAAGCACAGTGCAACTGAGAAGTTTATATTTGATTTCAATTATTGGAAAAATTATAAGCATATTTGGAACAACTCAGGAACTACTTTTGCAACTTTATATTTTGTAAAACTAAATAGAGATCAGGTATTTCCAGCCAGCTGTGGAGGCTCATGCCTGTAATCCCAACACCTTGTGAGGCCCAGGCAGGAGGATCACTTGAGGCCCGGAGTTCAAGACCAGCCTGGACAACATAGTGTGATCCCCATCTCTACCACACACAAAAAAAGTATTTCTAATGAAAATTTAGCATCCAAATGGAGGCATACAGTAAGTATAAAATATACATTAGATTTCAAAGACAGTAAACAAAGATACATTATTAAAATTAACTTCACCTAATTCTTTTTACTTTTTGTAAAGTAGCCACTAGAAAATTCACAATTACATATGTGATTCACATCATATTTTACTGATCAGCATTAAACCAGGCAATTCCTAAGAGCTCTTACAATTCTGAGTCAGTAACTTTATATGCTTCTTTAAAATCCACTCTAATATGTAAATATAAAGCCTATAATTGCTGAATTTGGGAGGAAACTTAAGGTTATACACTTGATATTTTTATACTTCACTTCCAACAGAATTCAAAAGAAGAATAAAGGTAGGTAAAAGTTTGTAAGAGCAAAGTATTACCTTGTTCTCAGAGTTATACTTAGATGTGTGTTCATTTTTGGAATCCCAAGTCCAAGCACAATGCCTAGAAGATATTAGATGCTCAATCAGTATTTGTGGACAAATAGTAAAACCAGGATTTGCATTTTAACTAGACTCTTAATTAAAGTACATCTGATGAGAACATTTATTAAAGATGAAACAGCATGAGGCTGCAAGCCACAGAAAATAATTTGGCATTGGTTTTTGTATGGTACAAGATAAAAAGAAACAGGATACTGAAATCAAAGATTTGTCTTTCCTCAGAGGACCTTGATCATCACTGGAGGTAATAATGTTAATACTCGGTAACAAAGCGTCTTTTATAGGAAAAGTACATTATACATTAATACTATTAATCATCAAATTATAGATGGTGAAATGGAAGCAGTATGACATTAAGTGACTGTCAAAGTCACGCCAAAGGCTCCCCTCTTCTACCTGGGGTCTCAGCATTCTCAGTTTTTCCTTCTTTCCTATTCCCACTACCACAGCGACAGGTTCTCCAGAGGAGCCATGGAGAAGCAATTACCAGGTGAAATTAGGTTAAGAGGAATCATTGCTTTCACAAAGCATGTATTTTAACTTCATGAACTTAACAGGCTGAAATTCCAAAATGGAATTAACATCATTGTCACTAACTAGTTGAAGGCTCTGAGTAAAGACGGTTGTATTAACCTTCAGTCAAAATTAACTTTTTTTTTTTTTCACAGATACACCAGGTCCTCAAAGTGCCCTGACCTGCTGCTATTGGTGATACTAATAACCTGAGAAATGGTGCCGTTTTTGCATCAATTATCTGATTGCTTGATCACCTAACAAATATTGTTTTCATTATTAACTCCCCTACATGTTTATTAAATTCAGAAATTCCTGTAAACCAGAACAAAGCTTCCATTTGCCATATTCTTCCTATTTAAATTGAGTAAGAAGTAAAGTTCAATTCAACAAATATTTGTTACTTAGACTCAGAATGGACTGGGAATGATGGGTGAAGGTAAACAATGTCTCTGTTTCAGAGCTTTCACCAGGGAGTCAACCATACATACAGAAAGAGTACAGTGTTATAGAAAGTCTGAGATAGGGCTTCTAACACAGTCTGGGGAACCAGAATGAGTGAGGTGGGGAGATGAGAAACTGGGAGAGAAAAGAGGAAAAAACTGTGCTACATTTTAAGAGATGAGTAGAATAGTAGAAATTAATCGAGAGACTTCCAGTTTCAAGATGGCAGGTGAGCAATACTACATCTCTCCCTTGGCATCCAACACTTACAAATGAGGGACATCTCCATTTCCTCACCTCTGATTTTCTCTCCAACTCACGCCACTGAGGCTGCTCCAGTTGTGGTCCTTAGTACCTACTATCTGACACAACGAATCACTCCCTCATTCCTTTTTTTTTTTTAAAGATGTGGGGTACAATTCAGGGTTAGGCACTTAAGTGTCATTGTACAGGTGAAATTTGGGCCTCCCATTGGTCCTCACTTCACCTGGTTTGGGATCAGGTACTCTTATTAGTGTTACATGCCCCCCACTTCCCCTGACAGTGACCCACTACTGCCAATCCCTTTCATGTAATATTACGATAAATGTTCAGGCTCCACTTATGAGTGAGAACATATGGTACTCAGTTATTTGTTTCTGTGATAGATCACTGAATATGATGGACTCTAAATCCATCCAAGTTGCCGCCAAGTCCATAGTTTTGTCCTTCTGTGCAGCTGTGTAATATTCCACAGTGTATACATACCATTTTTAAAAAATCCAGTCCACTTTTGATGGGCAGCACTGCTGGTTCCATGTTTTTGCTGTCATCACTTCCTCATTCTTGAAATGCTTCTTCATTTGGTTTCCCTAGCCTCAACAACTCCTTGGTCTACTGACTCCTCTTCCTATTCTAACTCCTAAATAATAAAGTACCTGGTGTCTCAGTCTTTGACCTTATTCCCCTTATTAGCTATTAGTAGTAGTAGTGATATTATCTAGACCATGGTTTTAAATGTTTAAATTCAGTCCCTAAGGAGACAACTCCCAAGTACATATCCTGTGCTCTGATTTTTCCTTTGAGCTAAATGAGCACTCAGTACTTGGATAGGATATCTAACAGGTATCTAAAATTCAGCATGTCCAAAACAGCTCTAGCTTTCTCCCCTCAAAACCTCCTCTTCCCACTGTCTTCTCCATCTTTGTAAATGCTACCGCTACCTCTCCAATAGCTCAGGTCAAAATCTTGGGATCCCCCTCAACTTTTATTTTTTCCCCTCCTACCATACAATCCATCTGTCAAGCTGAGTTGGCACCACCTTCAAAATATGTCCCAAATCTGATTTTTTTTTCCTCATCATGGTCCTGTACTCCCTTGCCAGGACTACTTTAATACTCACATGACTCGTCTCCATGCTTGACCCTCTTTTCTCTCAGAGTCATCTAAATGATACTCTTCTGCCCACAAACCTCCAAGGCTTCCCGTTATTCTGGAAATAAAATACAGACTCTTGATCATGGCTTACAAAGTCCCACATGGTCTGGATCCTGGCTGGTTTTACAACATTAATTCCCACCACTCTGCCCTTTGATCTCTGAACTCCAGTCATGCTAACTTTCTTCCCATGCCTCATCCCTACCTCATTTTATGCATTTGCTTAGAAGGTTCTCTCCCTCAATTCATTCAGGTCTCTGCTCAAATCTTACCTCAGTAGAAACCTTCCCTGACCACCTTCTCTAAAATAAGATACCCCTTCCACATGTCTCATATAACTCTCTACCATCTGACATGCTTTATCTTCCTAGGACATGACATTGTATCATATGCTCAGTTATTAATATGCTATCTATTTCTCCCACTGAAATGTAAGCTCCATGATGGCAAAGACTGTCTTGTCACCACCATATCATCAACCTCATCACAGTGTCTGGCACCCAGAAGTCACTCAAGGAATATATTTTGAATAAATTAAAAGAGAAAGAAGTAACTACCTATACAACCCTGTTTTAAAAAGAGAAAAGAACCAGATGTGGTGGTGTGCACTTTAGTCCCAGCTACTCTGAAGGCTGATGTGGGAGGATTGCTTGAGCCAGGAATTCAAGGCCAGCCTGGGCAACATAGCCAGACTCGCTCTCTAAAAATAAATAGATAAATATTAAAAACAGACAGAGAAACATCAAAGAACCAGAAACAATGAGAGCAGAAAAGCCACAGCAATCACAGCCCAAACAAGAAGCAGTCAGAGAGGGTGGCCAGAAGCAAGGAATTCACAGAAAAAGAAACAACAGCAGCCAATAAAGGCAAGAAAAGGTGCTAAATCTCATACATAAACAGGGAAATGTGAATTTGCCCAAGATACCATATCTCACTCATCACATCGAAAAAATTAACAATGTTTGATATCACTAAGTGTTGCTAAAGATGTTTTTAAAATGCCCTTTCCTAGATGCTGGTAGGAGTGTAAATAGATATAGCCACTTTGGAGGGCAATTTTGCAGCATCTACAAAACCTGAAAATGTATGCTCCCTATGACCCAATATTTTCATTTATATCCTAAAGAAACATTAACACAGTTGGACAATGAGATATATACAAGAATGCTTACCAGCCAGGCTCAGTGGCTCAGCCTGTAATCCCTCGCCTGGGGAGGCTGAGGTGAGTGGATTGCCTGAGCCCGCGGGTTCGAGACCTGCCTGGGCAACTTGGCGAGACCTCATCTCTACAATAAATCAAAAATTAGCCAGTCATGGTAGTGCGCGCCTGTAGTTCCAGCTACTTTGAAGGCTGAGGTGGAAGGATTGCCGGAGCCCAGCAGGTCGAGGCTGCGGTGGCCGGGAGCGGCCACTGCACTCCAGTCTGGGTGACAGAGTGAGACTCCAACTCAAAAAAAAAAAAAAAATGCTTACCGAAGCTTGGTTTGTACTATTTAAAAAATTAGAAACAACTTGGATATCCTCACTAGAGAAATGAATAGAAGCCCTATTGTCAAGACTATATACTCCAGGGATCATTTCTATAGTTCATTACCAGAGAAGTATCTCTGAACATGTGGAGTACAAAAATGAAATTTTTTAAATAAAAAAATAAAAAACCCATTGTGTAGTCATATGATGAAATACCACCTAATAATTATAAGGCATGAAGTAAATCCACATGTACTAAAATGGGCACCTGTCCAAGACATATTTTTAAGAGAAAAAAATCAGCCGGACTTGGTGGCTCAGCCTATAATCCCGCGCCTTGGGAGGCTGAGGTGAGTGAATTGCCTGAGCCCGCGGGTTCGAGACCCGCCTAGGCAGGCGAAACCTCATCTCTACAATAAATCAAAAAAATCAGCCGGGCATGTTAGCGCGTGCCTGTAATTCCGGCTACTCAGAAGGCTGAGGCAGAAGGATCGCCGGAGCCCAGCAGGTCAAGGCTGCAGTGGCTGGCAACGGCCACTGCACTCCAGTCTGGGCAACAGAGTGAGACTCCAACTCAAAAAAAAAAAAAAAAAGAGAAAAAAACCAATTTACATAAGATTCGGTATATTGTTTCTATTAAAAATGTGTACACACAGTATCACTATGTATCTTATAAGGAGACAATATATGCTTGTGTATATTGAAAGGCACAAAAGTAGGTGGATTTTCAAAAGAGATCTCATCTTTATCTGTAACACTTTAATATTTCACAGATAATACATGATAAAAAGTACATATTTAAAAATATATGTGTATTTTTTTTCCTAAAGTGCACGGAAATTAGCCAAGAAAACTAGAATAAAATTAATGTTCAGAACAGAGCTAACAGCAAGAAACCATGAACTGGTTCGACATATGTCAAGAATAAACAGGTCTATACTTTTGGAGCATGAAGATGTAAGCATAGAGTGAAAAAAATTAAGACTGGAGAGGCTGCCTAGGCCAGACTGTGGATGACCTTGTGTGCCAGACTAATGCTTGTGAACTTTACCCAGTGATTCCACACAATTCATCCATGTCTCTAACATGTCATAGCTTTTGAACAATGAGAAATTTATCAATAGCTAGGGTTTACCTTGCCCATTTTTTAAAAATGTATCTTGGCCAGGCTTGGTGGCTCAGCCTATAATCCCACCACTTTGGGAGGCCAAGGCAAGTAGATTGCCTGAGCCTGCGGGTTCGAGACCAGCCTGGGCACCTTGGCAAGACCTTGTCTCTACAACAAATAAAAAATTAGCCGGGCATGGTAGTGCGCACCTGTAGTTCTGGCTACTTGGAAGGTTGAGGCAGAATGATCGCTGGAACCCAGCAGGTCAACACCGGGGTGGCCGTGAGTATGCCACTGCACTCCAGCCTGGGTGACAGAGTGAGACTCCGACTCAAAAAAGAATAAAAAATAATAAAAAGTATCTTAAAGCACTGGGTTCCCTTCTAGTTTTGCAAATCAGGCATTACTCTTTCACAATTTATAAAAGTTGCCCCTGTAAAACCATGTTATTTTAAGCCTCATGAACTTAAAAAACAAGAGACCGAAGATGGTACCTAATAAATTACCCATGCCCTACTTCCTTGGAATCTCAAGATTAAAAAATTAAATTGAAAGAAAGACAATGATGGTTAATTACACAGATGTTTTCAGCCTGCATATTTAACTGCTGTAAAGCATTCTGCCCTATGGTCAGCACCTCATTTATTCATCAAATATTTGTTGAGGTCAACTGTTAGGTGCTAACACTAAAATAATGAGCAAAGACAGTCCCCCCTCTCATGGAGCTTACTGTTTAGGCAGGGAAACAGATAAAAATTGAATTACTGCAACAGAGAAATATAAAAATACAACACCAGTAAGTTCTGCAAAGGAGTGGCCCACCATGGTTTTAGCACATAATGGGGGAATATGACTTAGGGACGCCAGGGAAGGCTTCACTGGGGAAAGGGAGAAAGAGATTTAAAGAAAGAAAAGGAAAAACCAGAAGTGACAATGGGTGAGGAAATTAATTCTTGACCAATGGAACAACACATGCAAAGGTTCTGTGGCTGGAAAGGTGTGATGCTGTTATTTCAATTAACCTTTAAAAACACAACTGCTGAAAACACCTTGTTTCTTGCTGTTCCCTAATTTGTTGACCTGGAGAAAGTTGGAGAGAGTTTAAATGGATCACATACCTAAACACTTAGCCTTGTCATCTTGCCCCATACAATGTTATTTTAGTGGCAGACAAGGCTCCAACTACATTTTCTGCTTGGAGATGAGACTCTGAAAGTTAATGCTGCATCTTCTCTAGTCTGAGTTACTTAGCAAAGTATCACAAATAGTCAAAATAATAGCCTTTGCAAATGAATGGCTTAGGTATTCATAAACTAGGAAAATTCTGATACTGGGGGGAAAAAAAGAAAGGAAAGCCAAAGTATTTCTTTAGCCCCACATAGAAGAAACAAACAGTTGAATGCTGAAATGTTTACTTTATTGCATCTTTTTTTTAGAGTCTCGCTCTGTCATTTAGACTGGAGTGCAGTGGCACCATCATAGCTCACTGCAGCCTGGAACTCCCCTTAGTGTATCTTTCCGGCATCTGTAGATACTGCCTGTCTACAAGAAGAAAAGTTTGTTCCTGGCTTCTGACTAAAATTTGTCAGTGCCCTCAGTAAAGACTTTTCAAAATGTTTCTAACTGCAACCCACATTAAGAAATGTATTTCACACTGTGACTGACCACAAACAGATATATAGATATATAAACAGAACAAATTTTGTCTTTCAAATAAAACAAGATATTTAAAAAGAGTCAATTGTGAAAACTGGAATATAGATGAGATATTACATTATATCAAATGATTATTGTTAATTTTTAATGATAATAATTTATAGTGGTTATTTAAGAAAATGTCTATACTTTTTAAAGAGATACACTGTTCTTTAAATATATCTACCAAAAAGAGAAACAAGGAAGCCAATGTGGAAAAACTAATGTGAAGAAGTTAATGTGGTACAAATGTAATTGTTAGAATTGGGCAATGGATCTGTGGGGGATCGTCATACTATCACTCTGCTTTTGTATGTGCTTGAAGATTTTCTAATAAAAAAATTAAGTTCGGCTGGGTGCAGTGGTTCAAGCCTGTAATCCCAGCATTTCGGGAGGCTGAGGCAAGAGGATTGCCTGAGTCCAAGGGTTCAAGACCAGCCTGGGGCAACTTGGTGACACCTTGTCTCTACAATATATCAAAAAAATTAGCTGGGTGTGGTAGCATGTGCCTGAAATTTCAGCTACTTGGAAGACTGAGGTGAAAGGATCTCCTGAGCCCAGCAGGTTGACGCTGGGGTGACCGTGAGCATGCCACTGTGCTCCAGTCTGGGTGACAAAGTAAGACTCTGATTAAAAAAAAAACAACTAAGTTCAAATGAAATGAACCCATTCTTCTCTTTACTGCGTACTATAATCTTGTAAATTGTGCAGCAATTATACAGTACAGAGATATGCCAAGTAGTATGCCCTCAGATATTTTCTGTTCTTTCTTTTTTTAACTAAATAATAAAAGAAAAACAATGCTAGTGAGAAGCTCAAGTTGATTTCATGAGGCACTGAAGGTGTGTGCTACAGAGATGTTAGCTACCTGTCTCTGCTCTGCCCGTACAGAATCATTCTAACACAAAAGACACTTTTTGGTCACTTGAATGCAAATTCAAAACAGAAAGCCTAATTCTGTTTCCAACTTCCAAAAATGTAATGCTTCTTGACATTTCCATAGTTGTCTATTTAAGTTCAATGTAAATAGCTGCTGCTACTTTGGGAGTGCCTGATAATGTCTATCACAGTACAAGGATGTATGTCTCTCTGGTGACATCTAAATGTTGATCTTGTAAATTCTGCAGCAACACATAATGTAGTACAAAGATATGCCAAGTAGCATCAAAGACATTTTTTTTTTTTCAAAATCTGGGTTTAATCTAAATGTCAAATCAAATTTAGAGGAAAACAAATTACAAAGTGTATTTAGATGACTTCAGCTAATTAAATCTCCCCATTGATAACATTTTGAACTTTGGACACAAAGGTTGTCAAAGGCTTTATTTCTGTTGTTCCTCATAGTTACTAATTTACAAAACAAGTTAACTGTACAACCTAAAATTTTTTAAAAGACAAATTCTATTTTTGTTCTAAGTGGGAATTTCCAACATCAAATAAATCTATCTAAACACAGTGTTTTTATTGGGCTGAGATGTGGATTTTTAAAAGGACCCTAAGGGTCAAAAGATAAATCTAGATATTGCTCTCTACCTTTCTTTTGTTCACCTGGGAGAAAATGCCCATCAGTTTAAAAATATCATTTTGACCTTGTAAAAACCTTTCTTGCCCTCTTTCCCAAAATGGATCACATACCTAAACAGGTATGTAGCAAGCACTGTTGGCTGGTTGTCTAGCATTCACATCACTGCTTCCTCGCCTTTCCCTTTTTAACTACAACTAGATTTTGCTTAGATGTCACCTTTTTCCAAGACAGTGAGTGCTTCAGTGGCCTCACCCCAATGAGTAGTTCCAGGGGATATATTCCAATTGATTTAAACCAGTCATGCTAATCTCCTTGCCACTGCTTGGTTTAGGAACGAACATGTGATAAAATTCTGGCCAATGAGTTGGAGAGACCAGAAGGTTCTGGGAAAGAAGATTTTGTTCACCTAGACATTGTTGGACCTGCTCAGGAGGCTGGGACTGCTACAGCATCTTTCTACCCACCTCAAGGAAAACTAAGAAGGGCCAATATAAGAGAACCACACAGAAGCAGACTTGAGGGCTGTACTTCTGGGTTCCTTGTAAAAATGAAATGATCGGTTTCCTTATTGTTTAAGCTTCTTGCATGTTTTGCAGCTAAGATCACTAAACAACCACACTCACTTTACAGAATTTCAGACAAAACCTCAAACCCATTCATTGTTTGTTAAGCAACTAAGGGTAGATCAATGTGATTCCAGAACAGCTGGTCATTTCATTTCAAAAACAGACAATAAGTGTAGAAGTTGATATGACATCAAGGAAAGACCCAAATGGTGCCAGTCTGGAAAAGTTTAGGGGTACTCTGGCAAACAAAGGTGAATAGAGAGGACAAAAAGCATACATAAGGAGAGTAATGCTCTTCTTTAGTTAACCCTATTAAAGGAAGGAGGGGAAGAGTCACACATCTGAATTTCACACAGCATTATCCCCAATACATTTGGAGGCATGACTACAAGATGTCAGCTGCTACTGAGAAAGATCTTAGCATTCTGGCCAATTATGAGACAAACTGTAATCCAAAAATGATGTCCAAATGGCTAAAGTTCTGAACACATATACAAGTTGAGTTGACCTATATATATCATTACATGGTATTCTACAGTGTCTATAAGAAGGCAATTTCTGAAGTTAAGTATCAGCAGAGGGAGAAAGTCTGCTCTAATTTAATGTCTGGAGAGAGAAAGGGAGAAAAAAAAAGAGAAGATTGACTGAGTGTTGACAATAGATCTTTTCAGGGTAAAAGAGAGACTAGGCCACCCTCATTCTGCAATTGTTGAGCAATTATTGGGCAAGGAACTAGCAGAAATGCTGTATCACTCTCTATCTGTCTTTACCAAGGAAAGGAGTGTGTAATTACTCCTTTCCATTTCTAATTTTTAGGAAGGCATGCCTGGTGGAAGAAAAGGTAGGTAGGACTTGGTTTCCATTTTCAGGAGGGTAACGTGAAGATAATATGCTTTGACTCTAGAAACATCTTGAGCTCCTTGAAAGAAAGGAACTATGTAATTTTAAAATGAGAATAATTATATATTTTATGTAAAAGAGTTATATGCTTGGCTTATGATATTTAAAGCAAAATGATCACAGCATATGTTTGTTTTATATGCTTTGGGAAGTGACATTCGATTTTAGAACATTGTCTGGCGCATAGTAGGCACACAGATATTGGTTGAAGGGATATTTGTTAACTAATTGCCAGGAAAAAAGTTTACAAGGATAAGGATATGTTGCTTATTCATCTGAATGGCGGGGGTTGGGGGATAGGGGGAGGGGTGGGAGCCTTTTTTAATTTCTAAAACTTCTAAATAAGTTTAAAGTCTTTTTTTTTTGCATGATATAACTTTAGAATAAATTATTTCTATTATTACCTTTGGGTTTTTTTTTAAAGCTGACAATTTTTTAAACTAGCAAATATATTTTTAAACACTTTCTAAAACTAAATTAAGCTTGATAATTAGGTGTAAATTGAGATGTGAGTGGAAATTCTATTTAAACTCTTTAAAATCTATTCTATACTTGTCGGTATTCTTAATACAACATTTGAATTTTAGAAGAATTTGAAAGGAGATAATGTTTAGGCATATCTGCCTGCTATGGAGTCTTTCATGGATTCATTTCAAATACGCTTTTGCTTTATTTTTTAAAGCCCCATAAAATAAGTCTAATAACACAACAGAATTTTCAATAATGGGGCAGGACACTATAAAGCATATTTGAAAGTATACAAGTACATTTCATTGTAATCTGACCCACACATGTACTATTTCTTAAAAGCTTATCAAATCCAGACCTTTGAAAATGCATACACTGTAACAGATTTTTTAAAAACATGATGGAAAATATATACCACCCAGCTAAACACTCTCTTGATTTAGAATCGAGGCCTATATGTTTCTATTTCCATAGTGACTATTGCTGTGGAATCGACATGTTTTAATTTAGATATGAGATTATAAACATCATTTGGAGGCAGAATTTATTTTCTCCTACAATTTCTGAAAATTGATCAGTCTAAGTGCTGAACAGAAGCAAATTCTGGAGCAGGATTTAGATATTATTTGGCTTTAAGGGCATTGCTAGCTAACAAAGAGTGAGTTTTCACAGGAACTCATGGGTTTTTAATCTTTAATCCTTAAAAAAATTTATGAATTTCCATACTTTATAAAATAAAGAAGGGATTCCTTATCAGACCTTCCTCAGAAGCATTTAAATTGTGCTAACATATAAAAGAAAAAATCAGGACAATCAGGTAAGTACAGATTCTGCTAATGTTTTTTTCTAAATACCCTAAAAAGGTGAAATGAGACATTGTGTGGTCATCAGTTAACTAAAAAGAATGTTTAGGGTTTGACTCACATTTAGGTCAAATAAAAGTTAGCAACCCAAATCAAAGGAAAGAAGAGAGCAAATGACATTCATCTGTTAATTTCCCTCCTGAACTCTTTTGAACTGCTACAATCCCTGTGCTCCAGAAGCTCATGGGGGAGGATGGGCAGAGATGAAGAAACAGGCAAGTATAGCAGAGGCTTGTAAGTGCTCCATGGAGAGATACGGAAGGTGCTGGTGGAGCACACAGAAAATGCAGGGGGTGCAGGCAAGGGTCCTGAGGTTTCTACAAAGGAAAAAGTTGTAGACACTAACAGGGGCTTCTTAAAACAAGGCACCCAGGCAACTTTGTTTCATGTAGTGGAATCACACAGTCCAACCAGCTTATAAGCAGGCACCAGCTCATGCTCATTAAGGCGACCCTTGAAATGCAGCTTTCATTTCTGATGAATAAGGTTGGAAAACCTCTTCATAAATTCAACTCTTTCTGATGCTTTTTTGTTTTTTCTCTTAAGGGTAGAGCTAAACCAAACGCTTTTTGCTTTCTGCTATCATTATTGAGTCCAGCTAGTCATTACTTAAACAAAACAATGTCTTCTCTCAGTGTCCCTGTCCCTTTGAGCAGAGATCTGAAGAAAGAGAAGGATGATTCATGGAGAAAAGGCTTCCAGAGGAAGGCACAGTGCATGCAAAGGTCTTGAGGCAGGAATTTGCTTGGCATGTGTGAGGAACATCAGGAAGGTCAGTGTAGCTGGAGTGGAGTAAGAGGAGGAAAGTAGATGAGCACCAAGATATCAATTTGAAGAGATGGGGTTTGGGACCTTCAAGTCACAGTAAGCATTTTACTCTGAGTGGTAAATGGTAAAGCATTGGAGGGTTTTAAGCAAACGAGTGGTATGATCTAATGTTTTCCAACAAATATTTACTGAGCATCTACTGTGAGCCAAGTACTGTGCTGGGCCATATACTTGGGTGCTGGGAATATACTAATGAACAAGACAGACAAAATTCCTGCTTTCATGGATCTCATATTCTGGTGGGAAAGAAAGAAAAACAAGTAAAACAGCTCACAAAAAAGAATTTCTGGTTGTGATAAGACTATACACACACACACACACACACACACACACACAGACACACACACACACAGTCCAGGCACTTTAATAATAATTGACGGGGTTAGGGAAATGTACAAGGAGGCTAACTTTGTATGGGGGCATCAAGGAAGACATCCCTGAGCAGGTGGCATTTGAAGAGAGTCTTAAAGGATGCAGAGGAGCTCACTCTAGCTAAATATGAGGTTGAGGTAAAGTATATCAGAGGAAGCTGCATGTTCAAGGGACCCAAGAAACAAAAGTATGTGTCTTGTTACAAAGACAGGCAGAAACAAGCACAGCTAGTCCCCAGAGCATTCAGGGGAAAGGAAGATGGGATGAGATTGTAGCCACAGTTTGGAGGCAGACCAGGCTGGTAAAGGGGCCTGAATGTGAAATTGATGACCCAAGATAGAAAGAATGCCAGACATCATAACAGAGTCATAGGTAAAACGCTGTGAGTTTTGAAGAAAGGCAACTGGCATGGAGCATTCGGAAGGAAAGAGTGGTAAACTATATTTTGAAGATGCACAGAATCTGGTCACATCCAGAAGAGGGGAAGACCTCACAAGGAGGTGGAAAGGTTGCAGATGGGAGTGTCAGATCTGCCTTCAAATTTCTACTTGGCTAGTAACAGCAAGGGCCAAATTGAACTTTTAGGAGCCTCTGTTTTCCCCAACCGAAATAATGACATGTACTTTGTAGATTTGAGAGAAATAATGTTCACACAAATCCCTGTGTGTAATAAACAATGGTTTTCATGATAGAGTACGAGTTCTGTTGGTTTAAGTTTCTATCCCCCAGGTTGAGGGAAAGATGGAAGCAGTGACAGCTACCATCTGAACCTTGCCTAGTATTTTCAACACACAACACGTTTCATACCTCAAGTGCCTACAAGGTGCCAGGCATAGAGCTTGGCACTGGACATACCGGTAACAACGTGATCCTGCCCCATGGTACTTCCAGTGTACTTGGGGAGCAAACAAGAAAGGAAATGGAAATGTGTGACTTGTGCTAAGTACTATGAAGGAAAAGAATGGAAGAAATGTGGAATGACTGAGGCGAAGGATGAAGGAAGAAGGAAGGAAATCTAGGATAATGGAGTGGAATGAGGGTAGACAAAGGCTCTTTCTAAAGATAAGCCTTCTTGTAAGTCAAACTTACCCCAAGTTCTTATAGGTTAGAACCAGTTGAGTTGTGTAATAACAACTAGAAGATGCCAGCCAACTCCAGTCAAGGCACAAAGTTTATTATTATTGTATTTCTATGCAATCAGTATTATTTAACCCCTTTCTTTTCAGGAAAGATTCTTCAGAATATGCTACCAGAGTGTGCTCACTTCTTGGGCTAAATAAAGGAACACCATGAACAAAACACTAGAGGTGAGGAAACTCAAACTGAGGAGGAAATCAGTCACCATTAAAGAGCTCATGGGCAAAATGGAAAACTCCCAAATCTCTTCTCTCTAACAAACACTTTGGCATTTATTTTCCCAGAGGGTGGAATGTATAACACTGACTTCCAAAGCTATTGACTTCCCGTGATGTGATGAGTACTTTAAGCTTAGAGCAGCCACTTGTGAGTTTTACAAAGCACCCCTTGAGGGATGCAATGCAAACATCAGTACCTTCTTTTTCCAATGCAATATTCCTTTGTAGTAGATAGTCAGTGGTCTAATGGCAATTTTATAGATTTGAGAGAAAACCGTAGAGACCTTGTGCATCTTCTTCAAATTAATCCTAGACCTACAGCTTAAATCCCATGTTTACTCAGGCTCACGGAGAACTTCCAACTCTGCTCTGCCATCATCCCCAGAGAAACCCTGCAAATGTTATCAGAGATGTATAAGATATGAGAAATTTATATGAGAGAAAATTTCGGCCAAGAGGGTAATTTTTCTAAAAGTCATGCATTTTCATGAATCAGCCACGATAATCAGAGAGCTCTGGCTTCCTGCATTTCTTTTCCCATAAACCTTGTGCCATGACTGGAGTTGGCTGGCATCTTTTAGTTGTTATTACACAAACCAACTGGTTCTAACCTATAAAATCTTGATCTTGGCTGGGCTCGGTGGTTCAGCCTGTAATCCCGCGTTTTGGGAGGCCGAGGTGAGTGAATTGCCTGAGCCCACGGGTTCGAGACCTGCCTGAGCAACTTGGCGAGACCTCATCTCTACAATAAATCAAAAAAATTAGCCGGGCGCGATAGCGCGCGCCTGTAGTTCCAGCTACTTGGAAGGCTGAGGCAGAAGGATCACTGGAGCCCAGCAGGTCAAGACTGCAGTGGCCGGGAGTGGCCACTGCATTCCAGTCTGGGTGATAGAGTGAGACTCCAACTCAAAACAAAACAAAACAAAACAAAACTTGATCTTATAGGTTAAAGCTTATGAGCCCATATGAGGGCTTATAAGCACACACTTCACAATATTAAAAACTGAAGCAGTAGCCTGAAAGAAAATCTGGTTAAGGAAGTTGTTTTATTTGTTTTCTGATGTTTCTTGAAAAATAACAGTACGTTATCTTCTATTGTCCTTCCCTTTTCATCTTAGCTGTTAGGAGATTCAGTGTCTGTTGAGGCCAATCTTCTATTTCAGTAATCCTTGTAGCTAGCGTATTTTTCTCCTATTAGTTATCTTGATTTTCTATTTATACTGACAACCTTATTGAATATATGAGATTCTGGGTAAAACTATATTTATTCATTTTTGGAAAGGAACAAAAGACAGTTACATAAAACTACTTGCCTCAAATGTGCGCCAGTTTTAGGATTTGTGTTCTTCAATAAACAAAGCACAGACTTCTAGGCTCAGACCCCAGAAACTAGCCTTCCTCTCTGCTTGGCCTCAGGCAACTATTCTTCCAAAGTCTGTATCGATATGTCCCCCTTTTTAGTAAACTACACTTAACTTGCTTCTACATTATGCGAGTGCTAGGAAAAAAATAAGATTACGTCCTGAGAGATTTTTCTAAGCAAAACAACCCTAAATCCCATTATTGTGCCGAGATGCTTGACTCAGTCTCAGGCCACCTTACCCTGAAGAAATTCTTATTCTGAATATAAATGTGAAGTGTGAACAGGATTTTTTCCTCCAAAATTTTTTTCAAGAAGCTAAGCAGAGCACTGAAAGATTCTCAGAACTGTGGGAAGAGATTCAGGTAGGCAATAAAAATGCTAGGAAGATCCAATCTTGAACTTCAGATGTCTTGTTATTGGGACTATAAAGAAAAGGTAGGCCATGGGAGAGAAAATGACTAGTTCCCAATCTTGTTTACAAGCCACAGAAAATAACTCTGGCAAATTTACGTGGAAAAGGAATTATCTGGAATGTTGTGGAGGAGCTAATAGAACAAAGGGAATGTTGCAATGCCATGTTTGGCAGGGTAGGAATCAGAGCACCTCAGGATGTATAAGTAACAGGTGGATCCAGTCTCCTTGGACTGAATGAGCATCTGTAATTTGCAGTGTTCTCCCTCTGTATGACCTAGCTTGGATCCCATGTCTGTTTCTTGACCGGTGGACGTGGCACAGGAGGGAAGGGGGGATTTCTTCATAGTCCCAGTAGTCTGTGCTCTGTGGAGGAGAGCAGGCCCCCAAAGCAAAATCAGAATGCTGATAACAAGAAGAAGGGATAGTGGAGGCTAAGCCAGGCAAAAACAAACAACTAAATTATCTTTGTGTTTACGAATTTGTCATCAGTGGCAGTCATTGGCACCAAGGCATCCTACAAACCTCATCATTCTATGAGCTTGTGTAACAGTTCATTCTATCATTCCCTTCTCTTGACACTACAGCTAGGTCTCTGACTTCTGTGACTTCAGGAAGTGTGAGAGAAAGAGTGGTATCCTGGAAAGCTCTCACCCAAAAGTCTGTTAAGAGTCTCAAGTTCCTAAGACAAGCAACCACCTCCTTGTGGAAAAATATGGCCTACCCAATATAACTGTTAAACAGTCACATTTAAGTCAAGGATGTGTTGCTTCGGTGATTCCATCTGGAGACTTGGCTGGGAAATGCATGGTTTAAAAACATGGCAGCAGTATCTCTTTCTATAAATTTTTTTACTTTGATCAATTACCATTCCATTCAGTGGGAAAATGATATGTGGGTCAATGGCCTACTCTATCCACTGTCCAGGGGTGCTCTTTGTTTTTGGTGGCATACCTTGGAAAACCTCTTTTCCAAGTGCCAAGCAGATTTGAGCTGGACCAACCAATGAGCAATTTGGAGCATGGAGAAAGAGAGGTTTTTAAACTTAAATCCAAGTGGATTAATTTGTGGGGCCAACCAGGGTTGTGTTGATATTCCTCTTAGTTTCTGGGTGCCTCAGGGACTTTAATCGCACCCACACTGGTACTGGCCACCTATTTCAAGTAGACTTTCTCCCAGACATGTCCTATCTGGTCACCCTCTTTTCTTTCTGTCCTGGTGTTTATAAATATCTGAAATTATTTCATGTTTCTTGGCTGTTTATCATGTGTCTCCCACCATTAAGATATAAGATTCACAAACTCAAAGTTGGTCTCATTCGCAGTTGTATCCCTACCACAATGCCTGGCACATAGCAGGCCTTCAAGAAATATTTGTTTTATGACTAAATTGCTATAGGATGAAATACAATATGGCTGCCCAGGAAACTGGGATGGGTGATCTTCCTGCTCATGGGGAGGAGTGGAAGCTGATATCCAACACTTAATTTTAGTGTACTTACTAAATACCAGTACAGCTAACAAAGCAGACACAATCCCTGCCCTAGTAGTGCTTACAGCACTTATTTTTGCTAAAGGATGCTGTAGTCCTACTTGCTCTGCCATCCAAGTATCCCAAGATTAGAGTAGTAATCACATTAGCAGCAGTAATTAATAGAAAGAGTAAATAGCTATAATTTATTAAACATCTACGTGCCAGGTACTTTACATATGTTATCTCACTTACATCCTTCTGCAAATAACCCTGTTACTATTAAAGGTTTTAAAGATGAGGCAACTGGGTCTCAGAATGTTTAGAGGAATTGCTCACTGTCATGCAGCCAGTGAGTGTTGAAATCAGCTGGTCTGTGTGACTCCAAAGCCCATGACCATTCATCTTCATCCTACTGCTTCATTTGGACATGAGCAGGCTTCACAACCATTCTTTCTATCCTAAGACATCTTTAACTCCAGAATTCCTTTCCACTGGACCATTCAGGAAATAGAGAATATCAACCACTCATTCCCTCTTACAGTGCCTCACTTTCCGGCAATAAGACTTTCAATCACTTACCTAAATGCCTGCAATGGATCAGCTGTTTGACATGTCCCATTGCATTGAATCATCATAACCCTCTACAGCAGATGTTATTGTGCTTGTTTTGCAGAAGAGGAACGTGAGACTTAAAGTAGGTAAGCCTCTAGCCCAGAGTCCTGCATCTGCTAAGGAGCAGAACTAGTATTCAGAGTCATATCTGTTAACATTAAACCCAGCCATGTCAAAGTGCATCTAGTTGCCATCAACTTGACATTTTTCTTTTGCCTCTGCACTTTCACTTAGGCTGTCCAGGGTACCTTTTCCTCCTTTCCTCCATAGCTAATACCTGTTGCTCTTTGAAGTCTCAACACTTCCCCTAGAGAAGCATCAGGAGTCTTAGGATTAGAGCAGAGAGACTCTGTTAGAACAAATACCTGTGAAATCCATGTGTGCATTCAGCTTTGGTCACACCAGGGTCCAATGAGGTCAAGGGCCAGGTCTCAATTCCTCTCACTCTCCATCTCTAATATTCTCAGTACAGGAAGACTTTCCTAGTATGGTAGCAAATATTCCCACACCAGATCCCCAGACTAACATCTGACTACAACTTACTATCAACCCAGAAGAAACACTTCTGCTCTGGCAAAAGTCCTGGGCAGGACTTTCATTGACTCTCTTTGGGTCAGGTGCCCAGTCTTGAGCCGTTCACAGTGACCAGGAAGATGCTGTGTTCTTGTTGGCCAGGCCTGGGTCACATGTCCATGTGAAGGGCTGGAATAGCTTCCACCTTAACCATATGGACTGAAAGTGGGGGAACAGTGACTTCTCCAAAGGAAAAGTTGGATGTTGTCACCAGACGGGAGAATGACGATCAGCAGGCAAAAATAACGGATGTCCACTACACTCACCAACCCAGACTAGATTGAATGTCCAATTTCATCTTTTTAATTAAGTCCTGTATGGGGATTTTTGTTGTATATGCTTTTTTCTATTTCATGCTACCTTGTCTAAGATGTTGTATGTATTTTTCTTCCTTACTAAACTATAAACTCCTCCAGAGCAGAGGTTATGTCCTCCTCGTCAACAGTACAGTTCCTGACACATAAAGGGTGTTCAAGTCTTGTTTGTTGAGTATATGATCAAATGTATTAATTAATTTAAGAAGAATTGATGACATCATTTCATCTTTCAAAGGCAGCATCATGGTGAGGTAGAAAGAATGCACATGCTGAATCAGTGTTTTTCAAAGAATGGTATGGAGAATTACATGCACTAGATCAAAGTGCAGATTCCTGGGCCATAGACCAAACCTGCTGACTTGGCCTCTCAGCAAACAGGGTCCAGAAATCTGTATTTTAAGCAACACTTTATGTGATTCTTAATCACATTTCTGTCAGAACCATGGCACCAAAGTCAGGCAGCCACCTGAGTGTGAGTTCCAGTTTCATCATGTTTTAGTTGTGTGAGCTAAAGGGAGTCCTAAGCTCATAGTAACTCAGTTTGCTCCAGTTTAAAATGGGGCTAAGAAAACTACCTAAGGTATCTGTAGTGAGGAGTCAATGAAATAACACAGATAGTCTCTTTTGAAAGTATTGTATTAAATTTTGAGTTTTTCTAATAGTAATGGCTTCTGTAATGCTTAGTAAAGTGGTATGTGCCAGGTGGGTATTGCTCTAAAGTTCTAATTAGGTGTGGTAACTGATCTCATCCTAACGACAACCTTGTGAGACAGGTACTCTTAGTATTCTTTCTGATGAAGAAATAGAGAAAGTTGTTTTCCAGCATGTGGCTGAGACAGGATTTGAACTCAGCTGCTCTGATGCCAGACCCCAGGCTCCTCACCACTCACTCTGCTTTTTCCTTGTAGATAACATGTTATCCTTTCCTAGGAAATTCACCATCAGTCACTCTGGGAACAAACTGAGGACACTGAAATCCTTTGAAGAAAAAAACTCCAAATAAGACCTAGGACTGAAAAAAACTGAAGAAAGGAGAGAAAATGACAATCATTTCGGCTCATATGACTTTGACCGGATGCCTACGTGAAAAACTATCAGACTCTGGTCTCTGCAATAGGAGAAGTCTCATTTTCACCTCCCTTCCCTGAAACTTACCTTTCTAGATTCTGTAACACTTCTGTGCTTTGAAAACCAGAGCTAGTCTCTAATCTTAGATGACTGTTTTTATTTTGAATTGGTATACTTCTTCTTCCCCCTTCCTAACTTCTAGACACCAATATATTTTTTCCACGAAGCATGAGCAAAGCCTGAAGTGCAAGCCAAGCCCTCAGAAATGTGATAGCTGTTACCAAGGATTTGAGAGTAAGAATACAAAACCTAGAATCGAGATTTAAATGCTGCACTCTAGTATCTGAGATGGCACCCATCCACCTCAAAGATGGAATCAACAAGGCATTAAGAAACCACAGAATTTGTTCTGGGTTGCTTAGCTGGTGGACTAAGCTAAAAACTGTATCACACCTCTAGATTCTGTTTACCTGGCTCTGCTGAACACTGAGTATAAAAGAACCTCCAAACACTTCTGCTGTTGGGATGCCTGGACGTTTATGTTTAATTAAGATGTGTATGTGTCTCATATAGACATATACCGTTGACCTACTTTGTTCAAAAAAGGAAACATTAAAATGAGGTAGTTTCTTAAAGCCAGAAGAACAGCTATGAAAAATAATTTAAATACTTCATGATCTGTTCCACAAAGCCATGGTATAATCAATGACTTAATTTCCTTGCCACCTCTGCTCCCTGCAGAATTAGGAAGGCAATCACCTGAGGGTGAGGATTTTGAATGGTCAGCAGGACAAAGGAGAACAGGAAACTGAATGTGAGTTGGTAACATATGGTGCCCTTGGGGGGGCTTATGGGTCTAGAAAAGAGAGGGGTTGTTTGGTGAATGCCAGGGGCTAATTACCACATTAGCAGAAGTTTGGGGGACCCCTCAAATGCTAGTTTGATACATTCATTTTTCACTCATGAGAGAAACATCCAGAGAGTGGGGGGTGGGCACCAAGAGCTTCAAATCAGCACCTCCAAAGCCCTGGGGCCCGTGGCTGAAGCTTGCTCTGTGATGGAGAGCCTACTTCTCTGCTTATTTTCTAACTCTTGGCCTGTTGAGTTCTCTACGCTGTCTGTCCACTGTCCACCAAGGGTCCTGACTGTGGCTTTCTTTTCTTGGGCTATGTACTTTCAACCAGTTTTGAGCAGCCCCATTTCAGATTGGCCTTTTTATGTTTGATATAAAGAATAGTTGTTGGCCAATTTCATCTTTTCATCGCTGTTCTCTAGGCCTGAATCCAAGCAGTTTGTCAGATGCTCATTAACTCCCCCTTTGGCTCTTTCTAGTGTGTCTCCTAAGCTCATTGTGCCAAGAACTAACGCTTTCTTTTACACGATTCTCTTTCTCTGCTCCATCAGGGAGACAAATTACTTTCCAAAAGGGATCGCCAGGGATGGTTTAATGAGAATTTCTTTGGGGCTAGGCATGGAACGCAATGTAGTTAACATTCGGTGGACTTAATTGGACTTTTCTTTTCTGCCTCTTTTAAAAAAAATCTGAAGCTATCCTGTTAATCTCTCATTTGTAATCAATTGTGTTGACTAAACAAAAGTCTAGGTCGTCTTTTCTTCCTGTCCCAGACAATCCTTTGTTGCCTCTAAATGCCTCATTCTTGAGTGATCCTGGTCGCGTAGATGGGCCCGATTGTTGACAGTTCATTATTGCGCTTTTGTCCATTTAATCTTTCTTGCTGTGTTTTGCATGTGCATGCCTTAATGAGCTCCGTTGGCAATTAACATGTTTCTAGGAGCAAACTGGTTGCTCAGACGTTTGAGAGGGAAGTGCAGGGAAAAGGGCAACGCAGCTGCCTTGAGGTTGTTTATTTCCCAGCGTTTTCTCAAGACTCCTGTCCTCTCTCTGGCAGCCCCCCCCACCTTCCCTCTGATCACCCCCTTCCCATTCACCACCAGCACACCTGGACGCCTTATTGCTGTAACTCTTGGGCCTGGCGCAGGCAGTCCCTTACTTTCTTGTGAGCCAAACAGCAAAATGGGGACCATATAAACCCACTTCTGTGGCCAAGGCAAGAACGAGCACAGTGCCCCCCAAAATGTGTCTGGGATGCTGGCAACTTTTCTGTGTCGCTCTTTGCAGAGAGGAACCTCTAACCCGCCTAAGGCAATAGGACTGTACAATCTGTTATGTACAAGGCTGTGGCTTTGGAAGAAGGTTTTTTTTTTTTTTTTTTTGAGTCTTGCTGGCAAGATTGCTGAAGTGTGAGCAGTCATGGACAGAACAAACATCTTGTAGGGGAAAAGATAATTGGAGTCTTTTTTGTGTCTGTGACAGGATTCCCCTCCCCCGCAATTTGATTTTTTAAAAATATTTTTAAGGGCGGCCTCTTCAATTTAATCAAGGTTAGAATATTAATATGCAGCTGATGACTACCTTGTTTAAGTCATTTATTAAAATTGTAAACCACAAGTCATGCAAACAGTTTAATATTAAGAGGGGAAAAAATCAGAAAACAGAGCCTTTCACCCATCAATTCCGATGCATGGTGAATAACTAAGAAGAATGAATAGCTAAGATGGTCACTTAAAGGGCTTAGTGTTGGCTTCAGAACACGTGCTGGCTGTGAAAGGTGTTTAGTAATTCAGGCAGAGGTTTCCTTTTCTCCTCACACTACTTTTCAGGTAAAGGAATCCTTTCCTGCTTCCCACACCTGAAGGAAGAAGACTTCTTAAACCTGGGAGTGACTTCAATCTGTGGAAAGCCTTATAGATAGAGAAAAACTCTGTTTATCTACAATTACTGCCAGATGTGAAATAACACCTTCTCAGGTGAGAGCAATTGACAGAAGCTGGTGAGAAGGTTAAGTAAAATCCAGGTTCTAAAGAATAACCTCCAGGAGGTTGAAGTGTGCAAGAACCTCTGCTCAGGTATACCCCTGAGCCACAGTTAATGCTCCTCTCCCCCACTGGAAAGATGAGCAGTCAGAGAGAAAATGCCTCCTACTCTACTCATAAGTTTTACTTTATTTGCTGCCTAGTTTGCAAGCAAGCAATCCTCTTCAGAACTGTCAACCTGGAAAAACAAATTTCTCCAGTTTATGAGATAGGGGACCCTTTGAATCTCCTGTGGAAACTTATTACAGACTTTCTCAAATAAAGTTATTTTACCTAATGGTTAAATAGTTATTTCCCTGGTTGGGGGTATTCCCTCTTTTCTTTCTCCTTTCTTCTTAAAGAGAACTTGACCCTGATTTCCACATGCAGGCCAACTACTCCCCCCACCTCCAATTCTTTCAGAGAATGCTTTTTGCACCAGATTTTGTGGTGTCTACCCCTTGCTCAAGGTTCTGGAGCTATTTAAGAAGAAGGTGGGCTTGTCCTGACCATTGTCTGGTCTCCAAAAACTGCAGCTGCAAAGGATTCAGACCAAGGAAAGGATTTTGGTTGCAGTAACTGTCACAGGGCATCCAAGATCTTCCAGATATGGGGGTGGGGGGAATTAATAAAACACTGTATGAGAACAAGGAAGGAACTGACCCCTGAACTGGCCTGCAATCTCCCTGGGGATTGGTGTCTGGGAAAAGCGAGGCGGTATTTTCATATTCTTAGCCGCCAAGCCCCCCTCGCCCATCCTGGGGTTTCCTGGGGTTTGTGGCATACACCGAGATTTCGGAGTTAAATCTGCATATTCCTCTGGGTCCCAATCTCCCCTCAGCGAACTGCAGCCAGAACGAGCTAACATTTAAATTCCCCCTCGCTTCCTCTTCCCCCCTCCCCTGGCTGCGTCTTCCTAGACTTGAAGGGAGGAGGGGAGGAATACAAAAAAACGAGGACGCTCTCCTTTCAGGAAATGGAATTCTAATGTACGCGTTCCTATTTCTGAATCGGAGGTACTAAAAATACCCCCGCGACAGCCTGAGGAAGCTGTCGCCGTCCTCTGTGCAAACAAAATCGACAATTCTCCTTCCCCGCGCAATGGGTCTGCGGATTGGGCGGGGGGCAGGCAGGCGGGACGGAACCGTGGTCTGACCAGGACAGAGCGTCCACCCCGCCCCAGAGCGTCTTTCGCCAGTCCCCAACACCGAGATTCCTCCTCCACCAACGAGAACTGAAGGCAGCGTTGGTCTCCTAGAAGCCTGTAGTTTGAATCCCCGCTCTCCTTAGCCTGGCGTCTCTGGGCATATCATTTAGCTTTTCTCTGCCTCTGTTTCTTCGTCCGTAAAGTGGGAATGGTCATCCCCAGCTTTGGGTCGTCGTCAACATTCGAAAGAATGTGTGACAAGTGCCTGGCATGGAGCAAGCCCTCGGGAAACGACAGCTTGTTCCGCTTGTGGAAACCACTGGCGCGCTGAGCGCCTACTGTATACCAGGCATTGGGCTAGCCGGCACTCAAGTCACTTTGAGTGACTTGGGTGTTGCCCTTTGCATGGCCCACAGTTCCCTCCAAAGCGCCGCCATCCACAGTGGACATCCGCGTTGGGGTCAGCGCCACGCCGCCCTCGCCCCTTCCACGGGGAAGCTGCGTGGAAGCGCACTCCCGGGCCGCGCGCCGCGTTTCCTCCTGGCGCTGGGGAACATTGTTCCAGAAGACGTGGGCTGAATCGCCGCGCGGATATTAAAAGTGTGTGTGTGTGTGTTGAGGGTGGTGGCGGGGGAGGCCCGGCGCGACGCGCCAGTAATCCGAGCTCTTGATTATCCAGATTCGGATCAAACGGGGCGGCGGCGGCCGGCCCCCTCCTGGGAATGATTAGATGATTAATGTAATGCTGTTTGAAGGGTCTCTGTTTTCTCTCTTAATTTGGGTCATTACTTAGAAAGCAAGCGTGAGATCATTGCATCAGCGAGCTCGGCGGCGGAGATAGCTATTCAGGAAATGGCCTAACTGAGCGGTAGTCAGGACCCAGGAGGCAGCCGCGGCGGCGAGCTCGGGGAGCCCGGGCGCGCCCTCCCGGAGCAGGGCTCCCAGCATCTGGGGGCCAGCCCCGGACCAAGAGTGCAGGGCAGGGAGCCCCGAAGCTCCGGTTGTGCTGGGGACGCTTAGCCTCCAGTGCTCGCCGCCAGGGGAGATCGGGAGCGGCGGTTGCCCTTCTTAGGTCACCTAGAGAAGGGGACGTGCCCCGAAGCGCCCTGGGGGAGGGAAGGGGGGCAGTGCCCAGGTCATTTACCCTCCCACGGCGCGTCGCTTGGCTGAAGTGCTTACCCAAAAGCAGCTCCTCAGCACCTGGTCACTTTTCACCCTTTTCTTTGAACTTGCTCACCCAAATAAGGCAACACCCAGAATCCCAAGCGTTTGAACAGTTACCAAATAAAAACCTGGCACCTGGTGGAGGTCAACTTAGGCCTTTTTACCCTCGCTCCTGGGGGCCTTAACGGACAAGCGCGGAGAGAAGCACCACTTTGGCCTCACCCTGGTCCCAGCACCCCAAAGTTAGTGCATTTGGGAAGGAAAATGCTTAAAACGCCTATTTATTTGAGATTGCTGAGCTGACCTCGCAGCAAGGGGAGAGGGGGAAAGAAAACGCGCACTAATGATTGTGTTTATTGAGTTATATACGTATATATTCCGTGTTCGCTTGTACAGGAGGATTTACATGGCTGTATAAAGATGGCCGGGGGCGCCGCGCTCTTCTGGGGCGCTCACGGTGACAGGTTGGGGTTAATACCGGCTGCCCGAGGAGAAGCGGAGGCCTGAAAGTAAATACGTTTCGGCGCACTGGATTTAAATACGTTTCTTGAATATACAAAGGTGGGAGCCACGCGTTTGCTGCCAGTCATCGAGGAAACGTTTAGCTTTCCAAAAATATGCTGGTTTCGATAAATAGATTTTAGCCTCTCTGCTATAGTTTTTTCTTTTAATTTTAGAAATAAGTTTATACGTGTGATCTGTTTTGGGTAGGTACGGGGTGGGAAGGGAGGGCAAGGCAGCAGCTCTCAGCTCTGCACTGTCCTAGTCAGGTCCTTTGCCGAGGGGGCAGCGGGGCCCACGCTGTCGTGGAGTTTGCGCACATGTTTCTTTAAGTCAAAGTTTCTGCAAAACCCTTTGCCGCAAGTGGCGCACGTGAAAGGCTTCTTGTCGTTGTGGGTGTGCATATGGAAGGTCAGGTTGTAGACCTGGTGGAAGGCCTTGTTGCAGATGGTGCATTTGTACTGCTTCTCGCCGCTGTGGGTCAGCTTGTGGTTCTTGTAGTTCCCTACAAGACACCAAAAACAAAAAAAAAAGTGGGGGCATGGAGTGGAAGGAGGGGGGAGCAGGCGTCCCAGGGGCGGCCCAGGTGCCTGCGCAAAAAAGGCGACGCTTGGCTAGGCGGGCGCGACCTCTTCGAGTGAAGAAGTTGTCAAACTTCGTATGCGTCAAGCCCGAGGCTCTCCCGACAGGACCGAGGCTGAGTCCCGCGGAGCCGCCCAGCGCTCCTGTGCTCCCGCGCTCTCGGGAACAGAGGCCCGCGCCGCGTCCCTCCGCCCGGGAAACTTTTGGGCAGCCCTAGACTCACCGGGTCCTTCTCCCGGCTGATGCCTCGCCGAAAGAAATTCGCACGAACCCGGGCTGTGCCCCCCGCTTTTTTCTCCTTATGTTTATTCTTATGTTTAAAGTTACTCCCTCTCACCCCCAACTACCACCTGGAGATCCAGAAGTGCCTTAGAAAATCCGAACTGGGGACCGTCCCCGTCCGCCCCCCCCCCCAAGTCTTAAATTGTTCCCAGGAGGCGGATTTTG